>CM023626.1:7484535-7492035 GCA_013358685.1 Antennarius maculatus | reverse complement strand
ATCTACGTCATTAGTCAGAATTTGGATAAATTGAACTTTCACTACAGACAGCTTTATTCATAATACTGCTTTATAATTACCTAGTCAAATTAATGACTCATCTGCTTGAATAAATACTATTGCGATATTAACTACTATAATTATACCTTTTCATTGTTTATTCCAATCTTGTTTTGAAATGTTGTCCACAAAACCTGGAAACCTGGAAGTGAAACGGGACAACAGCGAAACTTGGCCAGTTTTCTCATGTAATACGTTGTTTTGTTAAGGTTATTATTTAAATATCAAATAATTATTTAACTCGTTAACTCCCTGACAACCCCCCCCCACACACACACACCTACACACACACACACACACGTTGTTACTGGTAGAGCTTGGTGAACTAACGTCCTTTTGGTTTGGTTCCATCAGCCGTGTGCGAAGCGCAGCAGAAAGCGGCGGCAAACGAGCAGACGCGCTGGAGTCTCTCGGATTTATTACCATTCAGATGCCTGAGAACGAGAGACAGTTTAGCGCGCACACTCAAGCGTACGCTCAAACTCAAGCACAAACGCAAGCACACCCAGAGTACAGCCAGTGTGTAGCAGTCGACTCTCGAAAGGGAACATCAAGAATAAACAAGAAAAATATAATGTAATATACTTATAAGAAAATGTTCTTTTTAAAAATGTATTTCTTAATTTATTTATATTTTATTTAATTTTATTCAACGTTCCTCCTATTTTTTTTTTTATTTTTTTTTTTTACATTTGACCGCGCAATTGTTTACCCAATATTTCATGTTCCACCATATATGATGTAAAACACACTTTTTTTAAAAAAAATATTTTTTTTATTGCAGATAATAAACAGACAGATTAAATCGACTGTGACTCATGTGTAACCTGGAGACGCCGTCTTGAATTTGCATTAACTGAAATGCAATAAACATGACAACTGTGATAATGACTGTTGTGACAGCGACAATCAGACCGTGATAGAAAAAAACAATTTGTCTTCGCTTTCACAACTACCACTGTAGTGGACGCCACCCTCATTGGGTCATATAAACCGTCCATATAGATGAATTACTTGATACAGACTAGGAATGGCGATCTAGTCCACATGGACCACCAGTGCGTTATTACTCACTGAGAGAAAATGCACCCGTGGCTCCTCTCGTGGAGTTTTATAGGTTTTTCTAGTGCTTTTAGTAACCAGAATGGTATGCTCTAAGGACTGAAGGTGTTACTGTATAAAACTTTACTGCGCCATTGGGTCAATAAAAATGTTCGTCTTAAGGCTTCGTGTGTCAAGTGAGACCTACATGTCATTTGACGTAAATGGATATGTTGACTCATCTTCCAACTGACTTGCATTAAATCTTTTAAATGTATTAAATATATTAATTGGCCCAAATGCTTTTGGTTGTCGATATTTAAAACATGAAAATAAATTTAATTTTTTAAAAATGTGTGTTTCTTAAGAATTTCTTCGGGTCAATATTTTTTTTTATCTTCATTCATTTTACTATTTTACATATGATTTCATGCATGCCTGATAGACATGTTTGAGGGATGTGAAGGGCGTTAATAGTTAATGTTTTCTAAATACAGTATATGATTTATTTAAAAAAAAAAACCCAGTTCGATTTTTTCTCATACAGTATTATCTCTAGTATCTCTTAATTAATACATTAACACGTCTATAATTAAATTATGTTTACACCAATAAAAAACATCTTGTTCATGAACTGAAAAGTGAATTTACTTAATGTAGTTATATTTAAACACCTTTGGGCTGTCACATTTTTCTCTCCTTTTGTTGTTGTTTCAATAGTTTCTTTGACACCTGTGACATTGAATTTATTCTAAAAAGCTATTTTACTCACATTTTTCCACATAATACTAAATGTGTTACAGTTTAGAATTCATGTCCCCATTGTATTCCCTTGAAGTTTATTTCCTTGAACTCAACACCAGTTGTCTATAGCATCACTCATCATTTCAGTGCACTGCGCTGATTTGACTAAAGCGACGCGATTACAACTGTCTTTTAATATCAATGAAATCCCATCAAGAGAGCATGTCAGCTCCTCGGAGGCTCCCTCAGCATGTGTGGCCCTCCGTTGTGGTTGTCAGGGGAAACATTCATGCCGAAGACAAACGTACGTTTGCTACAGGCAACTCTTGTGTGTGTGGGCTGTCAGATGTGTCCATATATGTCATCTTGAAACATCAACAAGCTTTAAGTAGCCATGGAGGTGAACTGTTGAACTTGAATGTGATCCTGCATGGCACAACATCACAGCACCCTAGATAGAGCTGGTGTCCAAGCCTCTATAAGACCCTCTCTCTCTCTCCCCTCTACAACAATCAACAGTGAACTTCTCTCTGGGGTGAAGGGGTATGAGTTGAAAAGAAGGTCGAGAACTGCACCCATGCAAAGACCTCCAGCAGCTGTCCGATACTCTGCCTGGGTCCGAGTCCAGCTTCAGCTGCATTAGGGATCACTCACTCTCTCCATTTTGCTGTAAACTGGGTTGACCTGAAGGGAGAAAAGGCATCCTTGACAGCTGTGGACTTGTGAACCCTGGATGACCTCAGGCCAGGGCCGGACCGGGCTGTGGAGCTCCAACGCATATATATCGTCACATCCTGGAACCTTTTTTAGGGTTTGTTGCTGCAGGAGAAGTTGGTTTTGACCTATAAACCTAACAAATCTGCATGGAGGTGTGACCGTCAACAAAGAAAAAGACAATGAAACCTGTGACTAAAGAACCCCAAAACAAAGCAAAAAAACCCCCCAAACCTTTTTAAATCTGGTGTTTTCATGTTAATATGAGTTCATTACACCTTTTAATTCCGCAAGTGTGTGTGTGTATGTGTGTGTGCGCACATGTGTACATGCATCATTCTCAAAAACGAAGTCAAGCCTTCCTTCAAATGAAACAAATCATGCATTCATTCTCTTTAAGAGAGAGAAGCAGCTCACAATTATCCAAGATGTCAGCTCACTCGAGTTAATAACAATAATCACCCCAGAGACCTGCTTTGCCACTTGCTCATTCAAACCAAGTGGGATTTAATAATAAGTTATTCTCCTTCTTATTGCTATCCTGCAATTAAAACCCATCAGACACCTCATTTCTGATAACTACAACGATCCTTGGCATTGATCAAGTCAGACTTGCCTTTATCATTACCCTTCAACCCATCTCCCAGCCTTTCGTCCTCCGCTCTGCTTGTCTATTACACACTGAAAGCCTTTTCACTTTCCCTTCAATCTGCTTTCATGATAATTAACCACTATTTAAAAGATCTTACTCTGTCCGTCCAACACCTCGAGCCATTATTCTAATCTGGAGATGTAAAATTGCCTATAATTTCCCCTGATGCCCTGTCACTTGGTTGAGCAATTCTTGCATCCTCTTGCAGGGTTTGCATTTTTAACTTAGCACATAATCATTAGGAATGAAGAAACGGGCACAAGGGTGCACATACATAATTTATGTGTATATTTAAAAAGGGAAATGTTAAAGCAATACAAAGCCTGTCTCCATGTGAGAAAATCAGCTTGGAGGAATGAAAACCCAGGACTCTGATGTGTGTCTGTTCTTCAGAGCAACACCACTGCAGGCTTTAGAGCCTCCTAACACGGCGAAATGTCTCTGAATGAGGTAAGACGGGACTGAATGTAGTCTGTATGACTGTGGGTTTTGCTGTTGCAGTGGCCAATGCAGCTTGAATGTAGTTTGACGTGACTGTGATATGCTGTGAATGGAGTAACCAGTGTAGATTTTGCGTGACTTCTTTATCTTTGAGGAAGGAGTAGCTCAAATATTCAACGACAGAAAAAATCTTGATCCGTCAAGCAACTAATAAATTTGCTTTCTGTTTAAGTCACTTATTTTGCATTTGTGCTGTGAACACAGATTGCACCTTGATAAATTGCGTCAAACAGAAAGACATCCACCCGTTAAAGAACTATATTGTATTTTATTTAAAATGTCTATTTCCAAGTGGAAATGTTACCAGAGCTTTCCTCCATTAAATACTGCATGTCGTTTGTGTGACTTTAGACAAATTGTACCCTAATGTTTGCCAGACAACCATGTCTGCCGAGTGACGAATGAAAAGGAGGAATAAGGAGCCAGTGAACGTTAATCAGACACCATTAAATAATTTGATCAAGAGCATTATCCAAGCTTCGGCCACGGCTGTTTCTGTTGTTTAAACAGCTAAGCGCCAAAATGTGCTTATCGCCGCAAACAACTATAAATCAGTCGCACTTTGCTGCAGGAAATACGCAGTCATTTGTCATCGTCTAGTGTCAACCATGAAGGCTCAAGACGGAAAATAGTTTTAAAATATTGTTTGCACATTTTTTTCTCCTTACAGTACGTGTCGGAAGAGAAAGAGAAATATTGCGTCACGCTTCTTTTAATTCTGTCATTGTTTTTTCAAGTTAAAAATTCCTATAGATAATTGTAGTCATCATTAGAATTTATTATTTGGTTAAATTTGAAACATTTTCTTTTGACATTCAAGGAATTAATTTTAACGTGCGTGTTACGAGGTATACTCGTTCATCATGCGTAAAAGTTAACAATGAACTTGACCGCCGTGCGTAAATGCGGGTATCCAGCATGCCTTTGGTTGGTAGACCATGTTGAGAATTTTTTTCTTTTTTTCCTGAAACGGATGAGTGTTTTTGGCCATTAGATTCAAAGTACCATTCTAATATTTTTAAAACATGTTAAATAAATTTGTAAGGTGTAGTTGTGGGATCTGTTTTGTCCTCTGATCGGGAAGCGTTCACGTTCACCAGTGGATCAGCTGTCATTGATCTCTATGTTGTTGTGGCCTTTTCACAGTGTAACAAAAAAAAAAAATCACACATTCGTCTTCAAAAATATTTGACACTGATTTTTAACAGATAAAGCACAAACGTGAAGAAATTTGTCAGTTCAAAATATTTCAAATGTCAAATAATCAAACAGCTGAGTTTTTGTTCAATCCTCATGGCGTGTGTTCGACCATACAGATGAAACTCGTTTTCTAATAAAAACAGACCCACGCACACAAAATATTCTTTAAAAATGCCTTTATCCAGAGTCTCTTGTTAAACTGCATGTAACAGGTCCACATGTCAGTGAGGTGCAGACGCGATCCAAAGGTCACACAGACAATATGAGGGATCTAAAAACATGCTTGATGCTTGGTCGTTACTTTGCAGTGACAGCTGAATTAAAAACGCACACAAAATATATGAAAGTCCCACTAACACACATTTAAACACAAATCAGTTCTGACAAGACGCCTTGAGACCAAGTTCAGTGTTCTCTGAAGTGCGCTTCACATACAGGCATGCGCGACGCCAAATGCAATCCACTCACATCATCTGAGGCCTGGGCATCGCGTCCTGATGAGGATGGTGGTTTGGATACCAGTGTCCAAAACTGTTCATGTAACTGTTTGGGGGCATTTGGCCTCCCTTGGTCGCCATGGAGACCTCCCAAAGCTGCTGCAACCCGGGCGAGCAAGGGGAGATGGAGCTGGTGCTGTGGAGATGTTCTCCTTCTGAACTGCTGCCATGTTTCATGATCTTTTTATACTTGGAACGCTTGTTCTGGAACCATATTTTTACCTAAAAAGGGAAAATGTAAATAAATGCCACTGCGTTAAACGCTCAACTGCAACGAATAACATTATGAAGGGCGTTTTATGCGACATCATGCGTGTCATACCCCAATCAAATGCTTTTCAGAGTTTGCCCAAGGTTAAACATTTGGGAGCAATAAATGAGAAAACTCATAACTCTGGTCTTTTCTTTGTTGTGATTGAAAATCCAAGTCTGACTGGCGTGTTGCCATTCGGCTTCTCACGAGTGATCAATTAACTGAAGTCTCTGATTGTAAATCCAAATATGCGTGAGCGTGACAGCAACAATTCAAAGACAAAATCAGAAAAATTGAAATAAAGCGCGTTCCTTTGGGATTCACTGATTCCTGGCGAGTTCAGATAATATTGGATATTTTCAGACGGGAACATTTTACATGAATATTCATACAATACACCATAAAGCCGAACGAATCCTTCTATAAACACGAAGCGCATGTCGGGGATTAAGGGAATAATGCCTTGCACGATGACGGATACGATCTATTGGTGTCTCTGTTTTTATCTTAAACTTCATTCTCAGCTCATTTAAGAACGACCGCTTTCTAACGGCACGAGCACCTGTTTGTCTCTGAAATATCTGGACACACACACATGAAAATACCCCCTCCCCCCCTCACTCCCCTAAAAAGGGCCCATTCCTCTGACAAAACACGCATTCCAAAATAAACCTCGACGAGAGGATCCATCGGACCGTCGACTGCGGACGCAGTCATGCTTCATTTGTCGAGTCTTTCGAGTAATCACAGGAAATACTAACATGAAGCGACCAAATACTGTAAATAAACTGTTCATTAAAGGATCGCGTTACAAATTCGTCCTGTTACACGATCACCGAGATCTTTAATAACGCAAAGATAAGAGAGTTTCCTGTTGTTCTCTCAGTCAGATTTACATGCAATCTGCTTTGAGATCGATTTAAACAAATAAAAAAATAATTATGTAATTGTAATTGAAATGCCATGGCATGGATGACATCAAATTGGCAGTTTTTGCAGAATAGTTTCACAGCTATTGTGCACTATCCAGTTTCATTACTTATGACGCATCTGTCTTTTAGACCGTGCACCGCACGCTTCCTCTGTCCTATTCAGAACTGCTGGGACAGTTGGGGACCCACCTGAGTCTGGGTGAGTCCCAGTTTGGCCGCCAGGTCGGCGCGCTCGGGTAGGGCCAGGTACTGGGTCTGCTGGAAGCGCTGGTGCAGAGCCTGGAGCTGCAGGCTGGAGTAGATGGTCCGAGGCTTCCTGATTTTCTTCCCTTTGCTATTCACACGAGGATCCCTGTTCTCAATCACCATTGACTTCTCACGACCTTGCAGATCGACCAAAAAACAAGAATTAATAAGTTGACAGGGTTGTTTTTGTTTTTTTTTAAATTGAAGGTCAACACAAAAAACGGTTCTGTTAGAGCAGAATTTATCCATTTTAACCTGTCGTGTAAGACCTGATAAATGATCCAGTTTAACAGATCCGTTAATAAGTAGAAAGATAGTGTGCAGGCCCCGCGCTGGAGGGCCTGAAAGCAATTTATGCGTTTTTAATAATACAATGCTTAATCAAACTTTAACGTGCTAATTAGGTTCATTAAAATAACTCGTGCAGGCGAGTTTCACGTGTCATCGACAACACCAGTTTTAATTGATATTATCTTCAGGTTTTTTTAAATAACAAAGGCCGCTGGATCATTAAAATAAGAGACAACACCCACTGAAACCACACACATGAAAGGACTGGTTTGTTCTGGAACCGTTTTCTTATTATGCATTAAAAACTAAGACAAAAAAAACAACAACATCAAACGGATCGTGTTCCTAACATATGGGCCAAGGCTACAC
>CM023626.1:7479535-7482035 GCA_013358685.1 Antennarius maculatus | reverse complement strand
AAACAGCCAACATGGCTTAGAATCATAATTGGAGGAGAGGCTGACTTCACACATGAGGCCTCACAGCTGTAAATCCTCACTGGGAAATTGTGCCATGACAAAAAGTAGCACCGGCTATTAGGAATTCATTGCAACATTATAGAAACAATATGGTAATTGTAGTTGTCACTCATTGAGACTTTATTTGTAATAGGAGCAGGTACTGCTTTAAAAGGCCATGTTATGAGTGGGGAAACAACCTTTGTGATAATGGTGTACAAATGTCACATATTTCTGCAGGAGAAAGTGAGGAGAAAGACCCGGATTAAGATAGATGCAAAATGCAAGACTTTGAAGTCACGTCTACATGTGAAGCACTCTTGGTGACACCTCGACAGCTGAATACAGAAGACTGAGTCCTGTCAAAGTCATGGAAATCCGTAGTTTGTGCAGAAGAGGTGTTAGGAAAGGGTGAGGGTGAGAGAAAGCAGTGCAAGGAGGCTCTTTAAGGCTTGTAATTATGTCTGTATTACGGGCAAAGAACAAAGCCGAGCCCTGCAGTCATGAGGCTGGGATGAGTCCTGGCTGTTGCTGTTCTTAACACAGGCAAAGATGGGGTGATGTTAAAAACGGTTGCAGTCCTGAATGCAGCCCAGACTTACTGGCGTCTGCACCTGGAGCATGAGTTTGCTAGAGGTGTGTCTGACAAAGGTGCATGTTCTAGATGTGCTCTCTTTCTGTCTTTCACACATAGGTGCACACACACATCAGGTGAATTTGCCATGCAGACTGGCAGCATTCTTTGTGTATACACCAGGATCACGTACCATACAAGTAGCCGTCTGTTCCTGGGGCCCAAGCTGAGGCCTGACTTCGACTGACAGTCCACGACTCTGACAAGATGCCAGGATTTATTATCGCGGGCTCAGCTCACAACATAATAGACACGAATAAAGGCCCACATGTCCAATTTCTGCAGCACTCTGTGATGGGTCTGGGGCTGAGCTGTGGTTTAATATAGCGATCCCACTGGAAATTCATCACAGAATCAAAGTGTGGACAAGCCTTGACAAACAAGAAAATATTGAAAAAAAAAATCATCTTTAGCTAATTTATCACCAGATGCAAACCACATATTCAATGCTGTATGTTTTTGTACTATTAGTTTTAATATTCAGCCCATGCTGCTTCATGAATAGCTGCGTTTACATGGAAATTCTATATCTTTATGAACCTGAAACTGGTGTCTGTTACTTCTATGCAAGGTGTCTGTTTTTTCAGTTCCTTGGCGTCAGCAGAGCTAACGCAAACGTTGGGATTTATATTTTTCTGTGACTTTTTCCGCCCTAGGGAAGACAGGGGATCCAAATGCAAAGCCTGAGCAATGCTTAGAATGAACAGACTAATCTTTCCTCGGGGCGCCATCACACAGGTAAAGAAATATCTGCTCGGTCGGCATCTCATTCCTCAAGTGCAGCCTTGTTGTTGTTGACATGTGTGGGTTGTACTGGTTCTGGCAGACTCTAAGAGTCAAGGGAGTTCACCCATATGACATGATCAACATCACTCATGTATGTGAAATCTCTCAGACATTCAGAGAAATGTGTTTGCTCAATAGATTGTAAAGGAAAAAAATGCTTTAATCATTATTATGTCCTTTATTTTTGATAATTTTATTCATTGTCTTTTATTCATTGCATTTGTTTGTCCTTTTAATTCATCAATTTATAATTATACAAAAAATACAAATGCACGCATTTAAATTTACATGATTTATAATGATGACCATAGGAATTTAACCACATTTCTATGTTTCTAATGCTGATTTTAGTTGAGATTCTATTTATTATTATTATATTTTTACATTTTCAGAAATGTGTCAAACTTCAATTTCATTCTCTATTGAAATGTATGAGGCCTGAATTGTATAGGCTATAAAATAGAATACAAAAGAATTTTAGAAATTGAGTGAAAACATTGAAAATATTTGACATTTTCTTCTCTTTCATATCAAACTCTTTTAAACTAAAATGTGACAGATTAAAAAGGGAAAACTGACTATTCATCAAAAACTAACTGAAAACGATGTCATCATCACCATCATCATCATCATCATCATCATCATCATCATCATCATCATCATCATCATCATCATCATCATCATCATCATCATCATCACCATCATCACCATTATCATCACCATCAACATCATCCATTATAACAATTCTAGAATCATTTGAAATGAAAGAAAATCGGAATTCTGTAAACTAGTGAAAGACTTTTCCTACGCATTCATTCAGCAATGTGTAGGAAAACCTTTAGGAAATTCTTTTTTTTTTCTTCAAGTTTTAAGTATTTATTTTGAAAGTTAAATATGACTACGTTTCTTGGATGACCTTTGATAATCCACATGTTACCTGGTCTGTGTGTGTAATATCTTTAAAGCGTGGCCAATTAGAATTTGCAATCGTACTGCAGATTTAAAAGCAAAAATAGTCCACGTGATATAGAGAATTATTTT
>CM023626.1:7294535-7474535 GCA_013358685.1 Antennarius maculatus | reverse complement strand
CCATCTCTACTGCTGCTGCCAAGTCCAGGTGATCAATCATTTACATGTGTAATTAAGAACGGGTGTCAAAACAGAAACTGTACACTCACCCGGGGACCCTGTGTGCAGTGGGCTGACATCAGACTTGGCAAGTGGCGAGCAAGCAACGTCAGAGGGGGCGAGATAGAGCCTGGAAGAGTGAAGAAGAAAAATGAGATGTTGAGATGTGCAGGTTTTGGTGACTATATGCTTCTTCCCACCCCAGGGGGGGTGAGCTGATCTTCAGCATATCAAGTTAAATTAAGGGCACTTCGTTATATATAAGGTGCTTCATCTTTGGTGTTCTGCAATTTTTCCCCTGTATATTTTGAAAACAAACAAAACACTTAAAGTAATGAAAACACATTAAGTCACACAAAGCCATGTTTAGTTGTTGCAGTCTCAGAGCCAATGCCAAAGCAAAAAAAACATTGGCAACAAAGATTAAGTCAGGGATCAGCAAGAAGCACAAACGCTGACAACAGATCCACTTTCCCAAATAAGTCAGACTACATGCTCTTTAGTCAAGTGGTTCAATGGCCTCCTGAGTACCCAACCAGCCATTCAGTCCATTTGAAGTCATAACAAGGGATTACACCGCAACAACAAACAAATGCCAGTGTGAAGTGATGCTTTGAATACATGAGATAAAAGGATAAAAGATGCAGTTTGATTTGTATCTCTATGTTATTCCATAAATGCTGTCATCTTTTTGATAATGCCACCTCAGCTCAACATGGTATATACTCTGAATTTGATAGCATCACCTTAGAAAACACTAAAGCCACCATGCAGGAAGCATCTGATGAGAAAACTTGTAGTGTCTCTGTAGAGCTGGGGTGACATTTCCCACAATCAACGTGTGTATGACCAGGCAGGGAAAAATGCAGAAATACCAATGGCCAATAATCCAACTGTTACCTGAGGGGGATAGGTGTGGCGCTGCAGGGCCAGGGAGGGGGTATGTGCAGGCTACCGTAACTTATGTGGACTCATCCAGCCAACACCTCAGTGCCCAGGGGGGTGAGTGGGCGTTTAAAATAGCCTGTCTGGGGCCGACGTTTAGAGTTTCCCGGTGCAGAGTCGCTGAGCTTTGAAGAGGCAGGTCCAGTAATGAATTAGAGCATTGTCTCCTCAGAGGGGGAAGCCTCTGGGTGGGACATCAGATCAAAGGAGGTCCTACTTTATTACTTACTGCGTCAGTGCAGGTATGCAACTGGACAGAGTAGAGGCCAGGCACGCTGACCCTTAAATAAAAGGACTTGAACTGACTGTCCTGACCTGACAGAGACAGGTTTGTTATTGCTATCCACATTGAGACTACATGCTAATAACATTTACCAAATGATAATGTGACATCCACAGCTTGGTTTGGATGGTATGTCTCGACAGTAGCTCATATCTGTGGTGATCTAATTGTCACGCAAGTGTGTAGCGGTTTGAAGAAGAATCTCATGGTAAGAGCTGAAATAGCTGACTCAGTTCAAACGTGACATAAACAGAAGTTCCAAACTATGGCCTCCCTTTTTTCATTAAGATGAGCAGAAGGGTAGCACAATGTCAACATCGTGTTTTCTGTTACTGGAGATACAGTAATCCTCTCATCCAATTCTAAATGAGAAAGTGAATTTGTGTATTTCCTGTCTTTCTTTCTATCTCTTTCTTGCAAGATTTCCTACTTGTTAACAATGTTTAAATAACCTATGGATTTTACTGATGTGACATATACCTTCTGCTGGCTTGTCTCTCGCAGTGCATCAGGCCTCTCAGCCTTTGCAGACACGGAGGAATGCGGTGACCACCCCTCTCAGGTGGCTCCACTTCGTCCTGAGGCTGGACCAGCCTCTTGTGGGGTCACTCTCCCATGACATTCCCCTCAGCGTGGAGAGGGAAACAACACACCTATGCTTTGATGTCAGGTTAAGAGGATGAGGCAACGACGCGAGGGACACAAACACCTGGATGAGTGGAACCAAACAGGAATTCTGTCGACCTCAAGGAGGAGCAGGAGTCACTTGTGAAATTTGAAGATATAATATGTTACATAAATGCATGCAAATCATTTTAATATTACATTAATTCTAAGAAACAAACACTTCATGTTACAGACAAGGTACCTACATTGATGGGTAGCTCTTTTCATTATTCCCAGTTTCTCCCATTTTTCTTTGGGAATTTAGCAAAGTTTTGTGTATTTTTTATCTGTATTTTTAATGATAAAAATAAGTTTAATTGCTATTTTGGACCATGTACACCTGGACACACAAGAATATTAAATGGATTCTACTTGAACTGCTATTGCTGTGGTCATTTTTGGGCGTTGGGAAAGAGGAGAATCACAGTTTTATGATATGCTCAGGTTCTGCGCAACTGGACACAACACTGGTGTAACTGAAATAGTGAATAGTCAATGATAGTTTAAACTGTGGCAAATACATCACAGTAAGTTGTCTTATCAAATACACAGGCCTGCAAAAATCCGACCTTCAAATTTATCAATGTAACCGAGCACTTTGGTGATGACTTTTGTGTTTTGGACGTCATGACAGTTAGTACAGAATCATAAAACACATTTTGCATTAACACATGGTTTACGACAAAATTCTGACACAAGTGATGTTATTTGACTCCAATGCTCATGGTAAACATTCTATCTCCTTAGCAACAGCGTGCATTGGCCTGTGTCTACACTACTGTGCTGACTATTTATATACCTCAAAATTTCACGAAGCCTCATAGAGCTGCTCTCAACGCTATTACATGATATTTAGTCTATTGTTTGTTGCTGTTTTCTTGAGTTGCTACAAGCCATTGGTGGTAATTCACAGTCGTGGCGTGCCCACATGCACAGACATGTCATATTCTCCTAAATACGTCATCAGTGACAGGTAACACAAAGCCTTGGTTTCATTATATAATGTCAGAAATGAGTGGTGGGAGTACCATAATCTGTCAAAGGCGCATGATGGTCATAATTATATGATCAGCACACAGTGTGAACAGTGTGAAAAGCCAATCCACCCTCAATTCCTCATTTTCAATCGGTTTCCCAAGCGTCCACTGACTCACTAGCAAAATCAACTAGCACCATATACTCCTAAGTAACATGTGGCTCTTCAGCAATCAGGAAGATGTCTTTCAAGGACGAAAAAGAAGAATACACGGTCAATTTGCATTTTGGGACCTTAATGTTTTTGAAAAAAGAATCCAATTGAATCAAATCACAGGATAAAAACAACATTTTACAACATGATGAATCTGAGAAAACAAAGCTGTAATGACTGTTGGATCAGATCTGAACACTCCCATTCCCTGTAGCGTTCACCATCATAGACGCCTCCTCTGATCAAGACAGGATATAGTCTACAAGGATCAAGACAGGATATAGTCTCTAGATGTGGTGGATTGCTTTCCATTGGGAATTATTGCTCTCTGGATGCCCATTCCTCCTCCAACTGGGACTGCTGTTCAACCACCCCAACATAATGTCATAATTGACCTGCTCCTCCGCTCCTCCTCAGCCGCTGGGACGCCCTGAATGACAGATCAGAATGCAGGGTGAACATGGGCCTTGGGTAACCACACAGGTTTCAGATAAATCCCACACCTGCTGCTCTCACATTGGCACTTTTAATGACTATCCTGTGCAAAAAGGAAGGAAACAGGTTAAGGTTTTTTGATTGTGTGTTTTGTATACATTGTGCAACAGTAAAGATGTCTCATATAAGACTGTTTTCGATCAGTTACCATAGTAATTTCTAAGTTACTGTCATTTTTTTATGTACAAAGCGATCAGTGGGGAATTTGCTGCACCACAACTCATTTGAAAACCAACATCCTCCTGCACTGGACCTCCCCAGGTCTCAATTAGCCCTGATGACTCGCCTGCGGGGAACTTGTGTTTAAATCAACCAAGGAAATTATTGCTGGGGAGGCATAATATTGATTCTATGGGCCCCAGAACCACAAAACAATTACTGATCACTTATTTCTGCTTGTCAGCTATGACAGCAGGGGTTTCAATAAAGCAGCAGGGGTGAAACAAAACTCCTCACGGGGGACCAGACCTCACACTGGAAAAATTGGAACAGCAGTTAGGTTCTTCGTATGCTACATGTGGGGAAATAAGAGAAGGATTTTCAATTCAAAGCTCATGCAAGTTTTTATGGAATTAATGTTCTTTCGCTATCAACATAAAATATAAGAGTAATTTTATTTTTTTTTAAATGCCAGAATTTCTTAATAATTCTATTTGAGTAACGTATAATGTAAAATTGTTCCAGAACAGGCATCCTGCATAAACAGTATGTCACCTCATGTGTTGACATAAATAAATCCACGCTTCTGTCTGCCGTAATCACATCTCTCATGTTATTTGTAGGTACACTGAGGGAAATAACTGCCTTTCAGCATACACAGGCTCAATAGAAGAGCACAGAAGTGCTCAAAATTAGTTTTGTGAAACAATAAATCATTAACATTTGTCGCACATCATCATGTGAGGCTTAATCACATTTCTGTCAAATTATGCCTTAAATTGAGTTTCTCATATAAATGTTAAAATGAGGCAGTAAGTTCGACCCTAATGTCTTGTCTGCTTCAAGATTTCCATATAAGTCCCTTTGGCTCATTTGTGGTCGACATGACTGACATCTGTGGCGATGTACTTCCTGTGGGTTTGTCCCTCAGTCTAGTCTGTGACGAGATCTCGTGATAGACTTTTAAACTGGAATCCCTTCCTGGCCCGCCCCCTCCGCCGGTCACTTTGACTTGGATCTTGTTCAACATCTGCTCCCTTGGGGCAGCCTTGAAAAAACCCCAGCCTAGAAACACTCAGAGTCAAATGCTTCTGTTATGAGTTTGACCCTAAAAACTAAAAGAGTTATCTGATGGATAAAACTTTAAATTCTCCTTTTCGAATGAGGCAGAAAGTCTCCTCCCCTGCAGTTTCCGATAACAGACTACTTCCTAACTCTTCATGTTAGGGTTAGGGTTTTTATGGCAGCCAGGCAGCTGAGTAACTGTTTCTCTTTCACTTATAAGAGTTTACCTAAACCAGAACCATAAAACCAGGCAAGACCATGCTTCTACAAACCATACCTTAACAGTTAGCATATTTCTTTGTGGCTATGCAGTACGCAGAAAGCATTCTCTAAAAGGCAGGAAAAGAAACAGAAGAGCAAGCAATGTCCTGAGGATAGTAATCTTGGGCTGAAGAATTCAGCCGAGCTTTAGCAGACGTGATGAACTGGCAGCGATAACACAGGATGACTGATACTGCTCACATCCAATCATGTATCTTCTTCTTCTTTGGCGGTGGAGGGGCCAACACTTCAAACACAACCATATTTTAGTGACAGAAAGCTTCGGGGGTAAAACAAGCCATTTAGCTGTAATCTGTTTCAAAAGCAGTCAAGGACGAGTAAGGTAGGCCTGTACTGAAGGGAACTTTGTCTGAAAAATCTGTCTTGGGAGCCTGCATCAAGAGCTGACAAATCAAAAGACAAGGAGGTAAGTGAAGCCTCATTTGCCCAAAGCTTGACCCCAATACCCCGACACAAGACATCTCAAACTAATAAATTTTTTGTTTTGATGTGGGTCATATAAAGAAATACATTTCAGAGGATTCTGATAAACAATTCCTTTAAGAAGACCAGTTAAAGATTTAAAATATGAGGATTTAAGTGATGAGCTGTCAAAATCATCATGTTCATTTTGACAAGTTTATCTTAAGGAAAATTAGGCTTCCAGAATGTTTTTGCTTCAATAACAACCTGCAGTTGACTCAGAAGTAAATTCGGTATTTGGTACATCTGTCTCCTCGGGTCACTCACCTGTTCTTTGTCTGTTTACTGTCATTGTCATGCAGGTTTTTTTGCTGAAAACCCTGAAGGCCTTGAGGCCTAAATAAGGCTCAGGGGCGTCACCTTCTATTGTTTCGCTCTAGATTTAAAACCTGTCTGTTTTGTCATCTCTGCCCCTCACTGCTGCCTTTCTCCAGTACACACTTGCTGCAGAGCCTCGTGGAATGCTGTATTAGGTTTTGCCAACAATGACAACAAAAAGCATCAACAAAAGCTAAAGGCGAAACCTGCCTAGGTTACCTCCCCTGGACTTAGCTCACCCTGCCTCCATTACAACCCCACCATTGCCCCCTGCCAAGCAGAGAATGCTGGGTCATAGTGACCTTTTCACCCAAGAGTCCTACCTTGGATTCTCAGGAAGATTAAGAGGCGCTAGAGAAACTGGGAGTGTCCACTGGAAGAGGCGGTATATCCCAGTTGGAGGGGAGTCCGAGTTGTTTTTTTTTTTAAAGGAACTGGATTTGGAAAACTGAGGTCTTGAATTTCATGCTGCACTGCAACAACCTTGTATGCTTTTTGTGCTTCATTGCTTTGGCTATTATTCAAAAATGTGAAACCCATGCAACTGCACCACAGCGGTTTTCTATTACTGAGCCGACCATTATGAATAACTGAGCTCAGCCTCATTAAAGAGGCTTCTCCTCAGTGGTAGCAGACTGTTAGCCAGCATATAGTGTGATTCTGGTGATTTTATGAGCCTTGCCTTCAAACTCACTTTCCGTAAACTTCCGTATTGCTCTTGGAGCCTTTCCTGAAACCACCGTTCCAGCCGCCTACCAGGCTCCAGAGGGAGGACAGAACCACAGCGAGCACCACCAGGTGTGTTCATGTAGCTGAGGTGCTCATCAGGTGGTCTGATGCTCCGCCACAGCTGTCAAGGTGATAACAGTGGATCAGCTACTGCAGACATTGCATGTCATCCACCTTTCACAAAGGGAGCATGACATTTTTACTGCAGCCTCAAGGGTTTTGTTCTTCTTCTTCGTCTCCTTTCGGCTTTTCCCTTCAGGGTTCGCCACAGCGAATCAGTTGCCTCCATCTAACCCTGTTTTCTGCATCCTCTTCTCTCACACCAACTACCTTCATGTCCTCTTTCACTACATCCATAAACCTCCTCTTTGGTCTTCCTCTAGGCCTCCTGCCTGGTAGTTCAAAACTCAGCATCCTTCTACCAATATATTCACTATCTTTCCTCTGGACATGTCCAAACCATCTCAGTCTGGCCTCTCTTTGTTGTTGTTTATTAATTTTAGCATGCACAAAAATAATACACAGAGAAACAAAATATAGCTTCATTAATCTTGAGGGAAATTCTTGAGGAAGGGATTGCTCCTAATGATATTGTGCAACAGTGCAATGCTGGATTAAAAAAAACCTGTGAAATATAAGTGAAAATAAAACTTAAAATGTATCAGTATTAAATCACAAAAATGGTGCCTAAAATAATAACAATGGAAAATAAAATAAATTAAGAGAGCAAAGTAAAAATAAATGAGATAGAAAAGTAGCACTGAGGATGAGTGTTGAGAGTGTTGGCACTGATATGGAAAAGTAATACAATAATATTACATCCCATAATGAAGGCCTTTGTGCATTTTACTGTTCTGAGTGTCCGATTACTCCATTGTCCTTCCTGCAGAGGGAGAAGGAGTTTTATCCTTCAGTGGTCATTGGTAAAAACTTCTCGTGGTATTCCACAGAGCTTCTTGGTGGTCTCAGCGCCATCCTCGGGCCAAAATATAGTCTTGTTCAATGCTTAGGTTTAATGATCGCAAACATGATAGAACATAGGCTTGCTAAGCATCAGCATGCTTTCACTGTCATTGGTTTTCATGCGGACGTTAGCTTTCACTTCAGCATTGTTGCATAAAGGTACAAACTCACGGAGTGGCTATTATGGCTGGGAACCCTCAATACACAGCTATCTATACATCAGTATACAAAGACATTTGTTCTTTGTTAGAATAGATTACAAGTCTGTATGGTCTACGTGTGATCTAACAAACCATGAACATATTGTTAAAATGAAAAAAGAATTAACACATATGTGCAGATACATTCAAATATAAAACACTCCACGTAAACAGCAAAAAGAAAGGGCTGTAATGAAACTTCTGCTGCACAGCTGTGGCGTACATTTAACAGTTGCCTCAAACATGTAAAATCTCAACATGTTCCACAGGAGTAAAAAGAAAAACAGCAATAGCAGCAAGAAAATCTTCTTACATGCCCCGGAAATCCACGTCACTATAACAGATGGGTGTCACCTTAGTAGCCCAAAACAAAACACAAGAAGCTGCGAGTTCTCCACAATTAAAGTTTTCACAAAGCAGAAACTTTGAAATTCCAGATCTTAGATGAAAGAAAAATCCACATCCTGCAGTCCTGATAACACAGGTTAGCAGCCATTATTACACAAATGCCACCACAACATGATAATGACTCCTCAGGTAATCAAATCTCTTATGTCACATCATATTGCTTTATGGTTGACTGCTATCAGCTTTGTCTGAATAGCTACAAAGTTGTTAAACAAAAAGATTCCGTAAAACTCTCAAATAATATTCTGATGCAAACACATAAGAGTGAAAGACACTTCCATAGAAATTGTTCCTAGAAAGGCTTTAATTGCAGGGATTTGGGTGGTGGCGGTGCCGGTTGGTTGGCAGATACTTCAAACGAAATTAACCAGCAAACATCTTTCTGTCAAGCAAAAAAAGGTAAATCCACACTATTAAAAGAGGCAATCATTGGATTAAATGACTAAGGATACAAATAAAAGGCTTGAGCAAGTACTTGACTGGCATGTTTGGCAAAATTTAAAACTGCCAACTGTGATCAGTGTTGTGTAATATTTTACAAGAGCAGAGTCGCTGACTCAAATAATAATCAAAATGTATCTTTTACTTTGATTTATGTCACGTAGTTTTAAATGGAAGAGCACAATTTTCTTACGGTAGGAAATAAAAGCATAGGCACTTTTCTGTTTTCTAGCTGTTACTTATGAATATAGAAGTCGGTGACACAATATAGCCAAATGTATATGACAACAGAATCAATACATCTGAATGGTCAGATTCTAGTCATGACATCACATTATTGCCTTTACATGGCTAGACAGTGGAAGTCTGTAACCTGCAGCTGTCCAGGTAAATATATCTCATAAATCATTTGATGATTAAATATAGTTAATTTCAAATGATAAGGTTTGGTGACAATATGTTATTTGACACAATAAATGTGAATTTGCAAACAAAATCCTATCGGTAAAATTATTGTAACAGTTAATGACACTGCTGCAACATATTATTTTTTTTACAGTGCATTACTACTAATGTTGGTGACAATAAATTGGATCTGGTGATGGATGGGGAGATAATAGGTTTATTTCCACAATGCAAGCCCCATCATGCAAATTAATTGCCAGTCATAATTAAAATTTCCGAAACTTGCGGGAGCCAAGTCATCATTGTGTTATGGCTTTTCTATGGATATTGAGCATGAACAAGTCTGTCCTTGAATTCACTTTTACATTCCTTAAGTAATTTATTTGCTCAAGAAACACAACATCACATCATCGCTACTTAAAACGCCTAAGTAGCATAATGCATTGCTCTCCTGTGAAAACCCATTTTTCCCTAGTCAGTGATTTATTTCTGCAGGAAGTTGCAGGTTTGTGTGCATCTAGGTGCTGCGGAAATTCAATCCATCAGTGAAGAGCGAGGCGGGTGGGCCTACGGTCTTTGACATTATCCAGACACCTTCATGACAAGTCACGGCTTCATCGCTGACATCTGTTACCAGCAGCAACGGCTGGCATCGAGGGACAAGAGAGCAGTGAGAAACACGTAGCTAGAAATCAAGAAAAGGCCAAATGAAAGGGTTGTTTAATTTTAGAGAAACCAGTAGAAAATTTTTTTCTGCCTTCAACCAATACAACCAGCAAACACAGAGTTCGAGTTAATAACTTAGCAGCCAATAGTCCACTGCTAATTTACATTTTAAGTAACGTATAACTTGGACAAGCTCGCTAACGGAGCTCTAACGGCTATATCAAATGTCAACAGTGCCTCAACAGTCTCAAAGACCGAACGTAAGCGTGTACTCGCTTTATCCAAACCCATCTGCTAATCCCTGCAACAAGCTCCCTCCTGCAATCAAACCTTTGTAGATGTCACAACTTCAACAAGATGGCTACCTCTGCTGTTTTATTTTAACCTCCCTTTGACCACAAATAGGTCTAAATCGAGCCAATTACTTAACCGTCCCTTAACCGTTTGAACCAGATGTACTGATACTTGCCAGAAATGGGTGTCTGATAACTATCTGCTGTCTTCTTGTGTATCCTGTGAAAATGATTCTTTAGCTCATTAAATAAACTCAGAGCAATGATAGAAATAAATGCTCAGAGACTGACTTCTTTTACAAACAACCTATCTTGCAGATACTGGCTTCCAATTTTGATTTAAGTCAAATTATCTCTATTAATTGTTGAGTGGATTTTCCATTGTAATTTAATTTTTACACTTTTGAGTCACTTAAACATGCGCTTCTACTAACAAGCTCTTTGAGCGAAGTGCCATCTAGTCCACTACAGAAACACTAAAACCACTGAGAGACAGGGAAGGTGACAGATGAGACTCTCCTCTCTGAGTGGGTTAGCATATGGCAGCAATCAGGGAAAGTGAGGGTCTGCTGGCCCAACAGTAATTAGCAAACGGCCTCATGTTCATGTTTCTTTTAATAGCTCAACACGGCCCAGTGTGGACTAAAAATAAACAGGGCAATTATGGGCAGCAAGGAAGGCCATCATTTGAGGGGTCTGACCTATGAACCTGGGTCAGAGCCCGTATAGAGGTGTCCACGTGGACCACCTGCACCCCTTTGGGCCAGTGGGGAAAGCAGCCATGATATGTTTATGTTAGGGGTCAGGCACAGAGGTAGGCCACTGAAGGGTAAACTAGATGTGTGAGTAAATACTGTCTATTTATATCATAAGAGGAGCCTAAGTACTCGCTGTTTGAGTTCTACCAGCTGCATGTGTACGAACAAAAGCAACAACAAAAAACAGAAACATATATCCATCCATCCATTTTCTTTTCACCGCTTTATCTGTTTTCACAGGGAGCTGGAAACTATCCCAGCTGACTGAGGGCTTGAGGCAGGGGAAACTCTGGGCGTGACGCCAGTACGCCGCAGAGCCACACAGACACACAGACAAAAACGCACACACTCATACCTATGGGCAATTTGGGACCGGCCAATAAACCTGAAGAGAATGTTTTTGGAGGTGGGAGGAAGCCGGAGAACTCGGAGAGAACCCACGCAGACAAGGGGAGAACATGCAAACTCCACACAGAGCAGAGTGTGTGTGTGTGTGTGTGTGTGTATACTATACACACACACACACACACACACACACACACACACACACACACACACACACACACACAAACACGCCATATTTAATATGTGGTTCCTATTATCTTAACAGGTTTAACGTTACTACATCATAACAATGGTGAACAGAAGGGATGGACAAAATCCTGTCAAAGAGATTTAAGTTGGCTTTGTGTGGCTTAACCGTGGATGTAGTAGCTTCACCTGAAAACAATGGTACCAACATTGTTTACAGTTTTGAACAAGAAACTGTAGCCCAAAGAGTATTTTTTCGCACAAGTCGTAGTTCTAAAAGACACATCTGTAAAGGACGTCGTAAACTGATAAAACAATAGTGACTTTTACTACTTGTGAATCCATCAGCAGCCATCATTGGGCATGTAGTTGTGTATACAATGCACTAGCCTCAAGCATCAAGGTGAAGATGTGCCGCAGATAAAATTTAAAGGGAATATCTAGTGTTGCGTTCTGGTAGTTAATCTTATTTTCAGTTTTAAAACCAGGTTACATTCTTTTGGTTATGTTGGAATGGTGTTAAACACATTCAGACTTTACACATCAAAAACTGATTAATGTAACATTGTATTCCAATAGAGTTGTGATGGCCAGCCACACATGGTAATATCCACACGTCACCTCACCACTAGTACATTTTTATTTTTGCAGTCACAAGCCTCAATATTAAACATATCATTTTATACATTATTTCAGTTTTCATATTTTTTAGTATTACATCTGGGCACTGAAAGTTCAAATTATGTTTGTATTAACATTTGTTTCTTTTCTTTTGAATTACCAGTAGTTCTATTTCCTGGTGCAGCAAAGGCGTGGCTGAGGGTTCAGATAGGCCAGTCTTATTGGACCGGACCACAACATACTGTGTCATGGGGGGATCTGGGGATTTACATTGTGTTTTTGGCCAGTTAAGTATGTAGTGGCCATTTTATTTCCCCCTCTGTGTTAATTTTTAGTTTGGCCTAACTAATAATTTAGTTCATCTGTTTGATTGTTTTGGAGGTCAGTTTTGTTCTGTTGTGTCCATTCATTCGCTTCGAGTTCTGTTGGAGTTTAGTTCTATTTAGTTGACCTCTTTTACTGCTTCATTTGGTCAAACTCTTTTCTTACATGTTTTTTTTGGGGGGGAAATTAAAAGAAAGGCCCATTTTGGGACAAAAAAATTTCCTGTGTCCTGCTGCCTTACTGCTTGGTCCTTGACAAGAGTAGACAATGAGCCATAATGTCATTTTTAGTACAATAACATAAACTGGAATAACATTTTATCAGGCACACTTGGATAGGGACTGTATGCAAAGTGTGAAAGGGAAAATAGATGATACAGAAACATGAATAACTTCCTCTGCGTAGTGCATTCTCAGAACCATTTGGCATCTTAATGCTTTATTAGAATATAGCAATGTTTTCAGAAAAATAAGAATCTGTAAACTATATAGAGATTTTTTATTGGGAAGAAATATCTGATAATTTTCTTATGAAGTTGAATTTACCAGATTCACTACAGAAGTTATTGTTCCTCTAATGTTTATACCTGTATTATAGCAACTAGTGATCATATCTACCTGACTTACATTTTTCTCTGTTTGTCATCCAAGTACAAATCTAAACAATAATTATTATTTACAATCATTACTTGTCACCTTATAGCTGTGTTTCACAATTGTAGTCCTACAAAATAAAGGAACAAAACTTCATTTCATACACTATTTATATATACATATTATTTAAATTTTATTTGCACTTTAATGAGCAGCAATACTCAGTAGTATCCGTCATCTTAACCCAACTTATTTACATTAATTTACCATCGGTATTGCAGGCAGTGAACTGCTTCAGCTCCAGTCATTTAAATTAAATCACACATTTATTCCGGCCCTCGTCTGGTTTTGTTGCTGTACAGGAATTTAGGGTTCCCACACCTACCAAACCTCACTTTAACCCCAGTCTGCAGGAATTCATTAACCATTTAAAGCCAAGTGTATCATATTTGGCTTTTCAGTGCCACATCATAAATTTGATATAAATGTTTTCCTGAAAAATCTGACGTATACAATCACACAAAAAAATGTCACATTTTTCAAATATTGTACAAAATTAAAGCTCTTAAATGCTAATTTATATTTTTATAAAATTTTTAATCATTTTTTCAGGTGAAATAAGGACTTCATTTTAAAAAAAAAAATTGGCAGTTAGTACATGGTACAGACTTGAATCTGCTTTTTTCATAATCCACAACAGTAGATTAGTCTCATCATCAAACTTGTAGTCTTCAGCCCCAACAAAGTACTGATTCAAGTGACTCTACTAGAGGAAATTCTTCTGAGTTCAGACGTGTGCTTCTGGAGCCACAAAAGGCTTTACATAACTTTACAACATGTAGTGGGGTAGACATTATCTACTTTTTGTAAAGAATTTATGTAAAACTCTGCATTCAGCCATGGCAGTTTTATATGAAGGTTGTGCACCCAGTTAAGAAGTAAACTTCATGTGTGCCTCAGTAACAACAACAACAACAAAAATTAGTCGCTGTCTATGTGGGAATATTGAAAAATACACAGATGTTTAAAAAATAATGTTGCCAAACTCTTGATGCAAAGCTTGGAAATGGTTGATTACCATTTCCTCTCCACATCCATGAATGTGTTTTTTATCATTTACTGTGTGTTTTTGGGGGAAAGTCCCGTGCATCAGCATGAAACTGTTTCTCTGCACTGGCTTAAAGTCCAGTACAGATGTTCAAGCCCAAGAACAACAAGAAAAGCTTTTCACACCTGGCAACTCTCAAGCA
The DNA here is from genome assembly GCA_013358685.1 of Antennarius maculatus. Lineage (NCBI taxonomy): Eukaryota > Metazoa > Chordata > Actinopteri > Lophiiformes > Antennariidae > Antennarius > Antennarius maculatus. The sequence goes on along the minus strand of CM023626.1, from coordinate 7,460,450 downwards.
GAACTTGGCACCAAAGAACCTGCAAGGTTGTCCCAGATTGACCTTTCACCTCTTTTGATGTCAATGATCCTCTCAACCAATTAGATGCTAGAAGCTGCCCTTGGACTTGCCTGGCCTCAGACACAAAGACAAATGATTCTATCAGATTAAATGTTTTTTAATGGCAGACAGAGGGGCCAAACGTGGGTCTCTCACTAGAAGCCATATGTGCATTTTTCTGGTTATCATTCTAAATGAGGCTCATTTGTAACCAATATGTGAATGAGAGGCTGGGCTCTGGCAGACGTGTAGTGGAAAAAGTCTTGTTTGTTGTGTCAGGGCCAACACACACAAGAAAAACAGTGTAACAATTTATTTCTTCATGTCAGAATCACTCCATCAACACATTTCAGATTTGACTGATAATGAGAAAACCTGGCAGGCTGAAACAACAAGGAATCATATAACGGATCTCTACATATGATGCTAATTATAGGCAATATCTTCCAACCTGATCGTGCCAACATAAAGAGCAGCACTACAAAAGACTTGCTTTGGGTTAGACGTTCAGTTCTACCCTCTGCAGCTGAAGATGCCGAAGCCGTCAGTAAACACAACACAAAGGCATCATCCCTGAAACGAGAGCTTCAAAGAGGTCAGATCCTTTATTTTTTACTCACTGGCTCTCTTTCTGAAGATCTTCCACCTATACGTGCACAACCAACCTATGATCAGTCATCCATCGGTCTGTTATTCAAAGAATGGGCTGAAGGGTTTTTTTTTTTATCTGCCTATGGCATGAGCTGGTCATTCCAACGGACCCCATGTCAATGGATCAATCCCCCACCCCCCAAGAAAAGAAAGACCCCTGCACCACTTATGAAGTATTTGTTCTTCCTGTCAGCTTCCAATTGAGGATAATTGTGTCCTTTAAATCTTGAGGGCCTGTGATCTGCCATCCATTGAGCCCAAAAGGAGGTTATGTTTCACCTTAAGCTTGGGTGGGGGGCAAGATAGCCCCAGATTCATCAAGGAATGCCTTGATATTCACATAAACACGGATTTTAAATTAAAGTGGCTTAATAAAAGTTATAGACAATTTTTGTTATGTGTTGTTATTCAGCTTTAGAGTCACTGTTATGCAATACTGTCCAAAGTATTATCTGCAATGTTCATATGATGTATAATTTCTTGTCTTTTCTTGCTTTTGCATGGACATAAACACATAAACACATCTCACCTCATTGCTCAATCCACTCATGCTACAAAAATGCATTGCATCTAGTTCTGTCATCTAGTAATATTTGTATTAATTATCGAATTCCACCTGATTGATTCCATCAATGAGCATTTCCTTCCCTTTCCTGTCCTTGGTGTCTGGTACACCTGCAGCCGCTCAGGTCACATAATCAACTCCCACTGGCAGCCCTTTGCTGCAGCAGCTGTGCACCAGTGAGAACATGGTGTGGAAAATTAGTCAGATCCAAGCCTCTCAACTGATTGGTGTGTCTGGACAACATAATCATTTTCTAACTCTGAATACGAGCTTAGATGTTGCCTCGGCTCCCAAGACTCACGAATGCATCCCCCACAACACATAAACATATCACCCCCTCCTCTCTCCCACTCTATCTCTGTATCTCTCTCCCTCTGTTGCACAGACACAGAGACTGAATTGTGGGTCAGTGCCTCATGTGGTGACAATGTGTGCGCTGTGCTGTGGCAGTGGAGGCAGCAGTCAATCTGTAAAAAGAGGAAGTGGTGCTGTTTGCCCCGGAGGAGTAGGGTCCCGGGAGGGAGTGTTTATCCTGTCCACAGCCTTTGATCTCTCACTATTAATCACTTCCTGCACACTGTATATGAACTAAGCGGCTCTGTGTCGCAGTGCTGGGCTCTACTCGTGACATTGGTAGAATTAGAAGTAACCAGTTTGGATTTTCTAAAAAAGGAAAGACAGAAGGCCTGAAGAGTGAGGTCACATCACTTTTCATTAATCATGCAATAAATATTCTAACCACTGGGAACACAAATTCTGCACTTCAGAGTTGCTTAATTGTCTTTTCACATCGAATAGAACTGAAGACATTGTGTGGGACGTCCAGAACCAGCAGAGAGGTACAGAAAAGCTGCAGTGCTCAAAATTAATGAGGACCTGATGTTCAAAGCCTGGGTGATTTTAGAACCTTTTTAGACACTGAAACTCATTTAATTTTATCCCAGCATCCCTAGAGATAATAATAATAATAATAATAATAATAATAATAATAATAATAATAATAATAATAATAATAATAATAACAATAACAATAACAGCATTTATTAATATTATCACCATAGGCAAAGTCCAGATGGTTAGCAGTCCTGCAATTTTAACAGATAAATATTATTGGGCAATTTCACTCACACACTGCAGGTAAAATCAGCTTTATCTCTGCTGCATTATTTCTGTGCTTTCACTTCTCACTTTCACTTTTAACTTCACTCTATTTTGAGTTATTCCAGCTTCATATTGCAGCAGTCACTGGACTGAATTTAAAAGTAGTTAGATAAGAATAGCATGACGGCTAATGAGTTTAACAGATGATACGGAATTAACTTATTGTACCGTTAGAAAGTGACATTATACCTGCATCCATTATTTATGCTCAATCAAAGACTTAACCTCATTAAAAAGCAGGAGTGAGACCGTCTAAAGTTAGGGACGGATGTGAATGTACGTAATTCCATCACTTAATTGCCATCAGTCCATCATTAATTCATGGCACTGGTAACAATCATATGAAATTGTGCATATATGAAGCCTGTAGAATAGATATTAATTCATTGCATTACATTTTTGCCGCTTCACAGATGCTTCTTGTCCTGGTTCACACAAATGTATTATTAAATTTATATTTATTTGTTATTTCTTTATTATATGTATGTTTGTATGTATGTATGTATGTATGTATGTCTGTCTGTATGTATGTATGTGTGTATTTATCTATCTATCTATCTATCTATCTATCTATCTATCTATCTATCTATCTATCTATCTATCTATCTATCTATCTATCTATCCATCCATCCATCCATCCATCCATCCATCCATCCATCCATCCATCCATCCATCCCTATCTATCCTATCCTATCTATCCTATCCTATCTATCTATCTATCTATCTATCTATCTATCTATCTATCTATCTATCTATCTATCTATCTATCTATCTATCGATCTATCTGTCTGTCTGTCTGTCCGTCCGTCCGTCTGTCTTTCTGTCTGTCTATCTATTTATTTATTATTATACATTTTTTAAATTTATTTACTATCCACCACCTAACTGACTGATGATTCTAATGGTAAAATTTAATAGTGTTAGATTAATTCCATCTAAAGCAGCTTTTTTGGCATTAATACTCATATCACTTGCTAGTAATTGAAAGTGCTATTGTGATAGATTAAAGTACTGCATGTTGAAAATGTAAATATTACGTATTTATCCAGTTAAATGTTTATTTAACTTCAGAGCTGAACACTTCTATAAGGTTCTGCATTCATGTCATAATGTCAGTAGTGGCTGAGCTCCCAAAAAAACCCCGCCTGAACCCAGAATCGGCCCTGACTCATAGACCACACAATGTGTCTTGAGTGGCAGTGACAGTTTGCTGCCATGATAAATCAAAATCCTTGTCACCCTTACTGTGACTTATCACACTGTGACTCTCACATACAGTCTGGCTTGGTTCTGTTTTTCATCTGCCTCCCTCTTGTTGTCTGTCTCCCTCACGGATGCACAACACCCCGGCTGCAGGATCCTGTGCAGCACACGTAACCCCTGCACATCTAGAATGCCCAAAGCATCTGAGAGCATTTATACTGCTGGGGAATTCAGAGGGGCCGAGCCCCACACCTGGCAGCTGAAATTGAGATGTGCAGCCAAGGACATTTAGACTTAGAGAAGACAGTACCTGACCTCCACCCAAACCTCTACTTCATGTCTAGTTAGCAGAACACACACGCGCACACACACACACACACACACACACACACACACACACACACACACACACACACACACACACACACACACACACATGCACTGAGCGCACACCCATCCTGGGAAAAGTCCATGACAGGTTGAATAGTGGCAGTGGGTGGATGTATAAATAAAAGGCAAAGCCTGAATGCTTTGTGTCTGCGTGAAGGGTTCAAAACAGAGTTGTTGCAGTCGACTGTGTTTGTCAAGAAGTTCCCCGAAAAAAACAATGTCATCACGAGACGAGGAGACAGGCGGGGGAGGATTTATGGAGAGCTTGCATCTATTCATTCTGGATTGTATGTGTAGTGTAGAGTGTGTGCATGTACATGAATGTGTGTGTCAGGAGCTTTGTTTTAAAGGTCTCTGCTTTCAGTCATTCAGCAAGGCCCTGCAGCCTGTTTTGAAGCATTGAAGCATGCTGGGATAGGCCCTCCTCTCCGCCTTTGTCTCTCACATACTTATTAATACTCTGCAGCACTTTTACACCACCTCCACTAACCAAAGTAGAACCACAAGAAGTGAAGGGTCATTATTGTTGTACTATTATGTATTATGTATTTCTAATACCTGTGTGCACTGATCAGTTGCACGAATACAGCATTCTTTAAATCTACAATGAAAATACACACTTCTCAATCAATTCAAAGTTGTCACTGGCTCATAGAGCGTTTGACAGCGGAGACACGTCGAATACAAAAAAGCCAAGGCCTCAAAAGATTGCGAGAATTCCTTTGAATTTTAAACAACAGCGCACACCACAAGCACAGCCTTGCACAACATGTGACTTCATTGTCCTGAGTTGCTCCTCTGACTCATTTTATTAAGCGTGAGTTTTTCATCTGTGTGCTTTCATGTGTGTGCGTGAGTGCGTGCGTATGCACCTATCTCTGACGTTGCTTGCGTGACTAGTGTGTAGTGTGAGCAGAGAGTGGAAAAGGTTCTTCTCTAGCCCAAGGGGAATAGCAGCGGGTTGTGTGCATCTAACCTGTTTTAATCCCACAGAAGCTTTTTTTTAAAAGACCATGTAAAACAGCATGCCCCACAGGTAGCTGCACAAAACACGCAGGCATTATCATAATAGTGCGTGAACTTTCAAAGCCACTCTGACAAAAATAGTGACAAAGATAGAATACTACCTGCATTTGTGGCAAAGAAAAGTCATATTGTCCGTGCCGTGTTTGGTGGTTGAGCGCTAGAAGGTTAAAATGTTTTGCGTGCAGCTGACAGCCTTGGTCTCTACTCATCACAACAGGTTTCGGCAGTCGTCTGTGATTCAGGCCATGTAATACTGAGTGACTCACTGCTTGTCATCTCTCCACCAAAACATTATTTATTACTTTTAACAAGTATTTATCCAGGGAAACTTAACTAAGCATGCTTTCCTAGCTGCCACAGACTGATTCGGTTATACAAATTCACACCTATATTCTGCTATGTTTCACCTCAGCCATTAGCTGTTGGCTACAGAACAGATGTTTCATCGGATAAGAGTAATGCAGTAAGGTGTTATGAATACTTTTTGTTGAAAGAATAGAGGGAGCCTGATCTACAGTTTTCGAGTCTCAAATTGACTGATGGGACATTTAAACCAGACCAACATGATTAAACCTGCAAAGAAAAAGATATGAGGCTGTTATCGGGCATGGTTTTTGACTCGAAACCTTCCTAATCTTCTATCAAACAATAGATTAGAGTATGTGTTTTAATAATGTAATTACTTCAGAGACTGATGGCATGAAGATCCTGTTGTTGCTTTTATTGTCTGTAATATGGATTGGTATGCGTGGCATTAATGCTTTGTACAGATGTCGTTGCTTCTGGTTAGATCACTGTGTATCCAAGAACTCTTGATTCAAAGTCAGACAATATTCATTTAGAGAATATTGACTTCAGACATTAAGGCCCAAAGGTTGGAACCTAACAGACTTTGAAACTCTTTTATTCTTTGGTCTGTTAAATCAGAATCAGGTTGTAAATATTCCTGACAGATTTCATATGCACATCATGATGCACTGCAGATATTCTTCCTGACATCCAATATTTGGTCTGCCGTTTGCTTTGTTTTTAACCTAAAGGCTGTGTTTCTTTATATTTTCTTTCAGAAGAGTGTTTTTGCCACATTTTTTTCTCCTTTGGTGCTGAGCGGTTGCAAGCGTATCTGAGTGTATCTGTCGGTTCACTCTGTTGAAAGGTGACATATATCATCGCTCAGGAAAACAAAGCGGCCCTTCTAATTCGCCCCAAACACACTATGAAGAAATAGAACATGATACGCACCGAGAAGCTGAACTGACATAACTATTGTATCACAGATATAGAATTTCCTTTTCTTTATTTGAATTTCTTTAGCTTTGCCTTTCAAACTGTTCAATTTGACATAAGAATCCACTCGTGTGCATCAGCTAATGAAAATGAGAAGCTGATTTCTAACACTGAAAACATTTCTAAAGTAAATACATGGAGGTTAGTAGACAGGTAGCCCCAAGCCTCTAGGATGGGACAGAAATAGTGGGTGTAACAGGGACTGAGGAAGAGAAAGAGGGTGGGATGGATGAAGGGAGGCACCCTGCTGGTTCCCAGTCTTAGTGACAGAGTGACAGGTGGAGGGGGCAGACCCGAGTGTGGGCGTGCATGCATGCGTGTGTGTGTGTGTGTGTGTGTGTGTGTGTGTGTGTGTGTCTGTGTCTGTGTGTGTGTGTGTGTGTGTCTGTGTGTGTGTGTGTGTGTGTGTGTGTGTGTGTGTGTGTGTGTGTGTGTGTGTGTGTGTGTGTGTGTGTGCATGTGTGTGCATGTGTGTGTGTATGTGCAAGCAGGGCCTTGGGGACAGGGGTTCACCTGTTCCTGCTCATGTCCTGACAGGTAGTACCCCCTCCCCCTCTCCCAGCCCAGTCACCGCCGCCCAGTCCCGCGTTAACACCCCACAGTTTCTTTTATTCCATCTGAAGGTTCAATCTGGTCAGTGCAGCGCCGTATGTTCCCGTCCGTGGGCGGATATGTGGCGGCTTAGATTCCCATCTGCTGTCTTTTACTTGGTGCCAGAGGAGTTGGGGATGGCTGCCTCTGATGCAGGAAGAACAGTGAATTGTTGAGGCTTTGCTTCCTTTTATCATTTTAGCAGTCACAGATGTTAATTAGAATGGCTATGATTATTTCTTGGCCATATGTGTGCTCAATGTAACAAATTTCCTTTGGACATTGAAGCAAAACTTACACAGTTGTTTGGGTTTTTTTTTTTTTTTAAATCTTTTGAAAATGCTATCATATCTTTCCAGATTTGATTCAAATCTCTGGGATTGACTTGGGTTAGATTTAGTTTGGTTTGGAATAATGAGGTAATGTTGATGCCATGAAAACCTGGTTTAGCTTTCTTTACAGCAACACACCACCCAAGCTGAACTCCCACAGGGTGCCTCTTTGTACATATCAGATAAAAAAGCAAACACTTTCAAACAAAAACAAGAGCTTTCCTGGGAGCTCAGGCTGCAATGTACAAACATGAAAACATGACTTCTGTCAGTTTTTAAAGTAATTTTACATCATATTAACCAACAAACAAATGCACATATAAACACAAAGATACCTGGTGTTCCTATCCTCTATTGTATATCCTCTGTGCAGTGTACACCCACCACCCCCTTCCACCCCCGCAGGAGACAGGGAAGTGGTGGCCTGGTGCCAGTAAACACAGAGCTTTTGTTTGTGGGAATCGGCCTCAGGTGCAGTTGACCTCTGACCTGTAAGCCTGCAGGTTGAACAAAGGGCCATTACGAAGAGCTGGGTATGTCTCCACTCCAGAATGACTGAGACAGAGAGGTTTCCAGAACATGTGCAAAAGGTCAGAACATTTTAAACTGTTTAACTACATCTTGAAAACAGCGCACTGCACGTTCATGGAGAATTGTAATCCCTATATTGCAAAAAATATAAATAAATACAAGAACTTATTGATGGTTTCCTCTGTCTCTGATTTTTGATGCTAATCAATTCAGGTGCAATTTTGAGGGTCTGCCACCCATCAAAAAAGAGCTGACAGTCTCCATTGACACTTGTGAATCCAGACGAAGCCAATTCATCATCATCCGATCGCTGAAACAAGGTCCTGTTGGAGGTATTCACTTGTCCCCCTGTCACTGATGTAACAGAGACAGGGGCTTGTCCTTTGGGCTATACCTGGTGACAGGTAAGTCTCTGAGATTGTGAGCAACACACAGTAACCTCAGTCACTTGCAAAGCCCCAGGGAACAATGGGCTCACTCATTCTGGAAAGACTGGGGTGTGTGGAGAGGGGGCACCCTGTATTCTTGCTGCTTTTATATGTGAAATCGACAACATACGGGCGACAAAAACAGACACATACAGTTAACTGACTTCTATCTGCATATTTAAAAAAAAAAAATTTCTAATGTTTTGCATGTACATCCAGCCTGTGTTGCACATCCTGGCCAGAATTCAATCCACCCCTCACTACTTTCCTCCATCGGCTTGCTGGCTCAACACTGCCCCCTAGTGACGGTAGACAGTGAAATAACATCACACAGCCCGTCAACAGGATCCAGTAAGAGGCCTTTGATTTGGTCAATAGTGTGGCCTCAGTGACTGAGAAATACATAAAAAAAAGATGGTATGGAATCTGCTGTTTTACACTTGAGTAGGTACGCTCCACCTTCACTTCAGAGAACATTACAGTGGAGACCCTTGTGTGTTTGAAAATTTGCTTTCTATGTTTCCCCCATTGTCATCAGGAGGTTGTTTTATTCCACCATAATCAATGCTCCATCCATGATTTTGGAAGTAGAGCTGTCTCTTCCTCTTGCGCAGATTTTAAATTCACTACTGCACACAGGGAGAGGGTGGCACCTCTGTATCACCTGTGATCTACAACAAAGTGAGTCATTATAGACGCCTGTGTTGTTTCGGATCCAATCACCCGAACGCTATCCCTGTAACCCAGCACATCCGCTCAGGAAAATATGGGCTATGAGTTTTTGATTTAACAAAATATCAGACTTAAAACGTGACAGGAGGAGTAAGATAGAGCAGCATGCTTACAAAGATATCTGTCAGGGACACATCAACGGGACGGAAATGACATTTAAACAGATGCTACAGTGCTTTTCACAACACAAGGGGGAAAAATGATTATTCACCGTGTGCTACCATCTAGCTGTGACGTAGCTCGACAGGCCAGCAGTGTGATTTTTATTTGTTCTTAGGACAGTTAAATGACACTCAGCGCTATGGCAGTGTCAGCGTCTTGCCAAAAACAGCAAAAAGAACCAATTTGCTGGAACCCCAGCATTTGAAGGTGTCACTGCTGATGGATGGATTGGTCCAACGTGTAAATAAAACAGGCACAACCACATACTATTAATTCACATTGAATATATTACGCGCTAAGGGGTTAACCAAAATAGAACGGTAATGACGGAAGTGGCTCTGTAGTAGTCAATCTTCTTGGACACATTTACAAACCAGGTTACATGTGAGACGTAGAAATAACAAAGTGCTTCTGTGTTTTAGACCATCCTGCTCTGCTGTTATCCTAATAGACAGTACTTCATTAGTGGTCGTCCCACGGAGACAGGCATGCTGTGAAAATGTAGATGTAATTAGCAATGGGATGGAAACAAGAGCTGAGGGGGCCCATCACACCACATGGAGAGATGAGATACTGTAGGAAAAGGTGCCTGAATAATTCAAAAAGGTTGTTCGTAAAACTGGTTTTAGAGTTTCTAAAAATCCACATGTCAGATATAAGTGTGTTCATACACCAGCCAGTACACATAGATATATTATTTTGAGAATAGTTTTTTTTATCATTAAATTAAGCACCTGATGGTATATATAATATACACATTTACAAAATCCTTTTTAAATTATGATCCCTGTAGAACACACACTCCCACCATGGCCAAACAATCCTACACATTGGTTTAACCCCTCTGAATCTTGTTTACGTATTTTCTTGGAAGTCAGTTCAGTACTTTTATATCAATTAGGGGAATTGTTGAAAAATGTTGAAATGTTAAAAGAAAATCTGAAAAAAAAAATCTTGGATCAATGTCTATTCCAAAATTTAAAATGTTCTTTCTTGGGATCATAAGAACAAACAACAGACATGGGTACAAACACAAACTATTTGGCAGAAGTTACAGGTTAGCTGTCATAAGTAAAACTTGGTCCTGAAAAACATTTCATACACTCATACACGTTTCCCTTTTTTTGTATGTTAGCAAGAACAACTAGTCCAGTCCACTTGAGCATTTAGCTGCTTAAAAAGGCAGATTTTTTTTTTCCTCAGGAATTAATAGAATAAAGTCAGTAAATATCAGCCTAAATCTCAATGTAGAATATTATCAAACGTCAGCATTTTAACTGATAGATGTGACAGGTATACTTGTTTCCAATGTTTAACATCTCTTTTAGCTTGTTTTTAATTTTGTCATTTGTGTGTTTACACTAAATAGGTCATCTTGTAGGTTTTTGCTGCATTTTATTTTTCTCTGCTTTATTTTACATTTTTAGCTATGTCCAGATTGTTGCCACTTCTGAACTAATTGGAGTCCTAATAACAATACAAACAAACATACTTCAATTAATCCATGTAATAAACCCAACAGACAAGTGATTTTCTTTTATCAGTCATCATACGGTCTCAACTGTCATCTGCGGATCATCTGCTGCTCGCTACACCTTGTTGGGATTACAGGTGTTGGCTTTCTTTCCACTGTGCAAGAGGAACCAGGGCTCTGCTCCTGTGTGCCAGAGCATTTGTACGTTTGTAAGAGCATGGGAAACCTGATCATGTTAAATAATTCATGACACCCCGAAACCCCTTCACCTCCATCCATTAGTTCCTTTAAGACCTCTGGCCTAACACTACTTTGTACCTTCTTGAAAACAAGAAAGCGTGTCACAGCGGCCATGACTAATATCAGTCACTTCTCATTTTGTTCGTTTACTGTGATGGTTTTTAACTGACTGGCAGATCAGAACAGTGTGACAGTGTTCAGGACGTGTCCTGTAGTCTATCTGCGCTTTGTCTCCGTTTGAGTAATTAATGTGCACTTATTTATCCTTCCAGCTACACCAGGGTTATAAATCCTAGCTGGCAGGCAGGTGGGGGGCTGGAAGTGACAAGAAAGAAAGCCTACTGATGAATAATGCACACTGTACACCTCAGTGTGAATAATCCAGATCTGTTGACACGATATGGCTGAAAGCTTAGCCAAGTTATCCCTGACGTTTCCCCTGGCCTGGCACCTCTCAGCCTTGGAGGTGTGTGTGGTGAGTACATGTTGACCTGTGAACACAACAGTTCAGAAAACAATCCCCCGCAAAGGAGGCTTCTTACATGTCTAGAATTACACATGAGATTTGTCTTATATCTGAAGTTTAAAAACATATTTATTCCTGCAGAAGAACAAGTTTGGCTGATGAACAAGTCAAATGTTAATGGTACCTCACCCTCGTCACAGGGTGAGTTTAATAAGAGTTTACCTGAGGTGAACATTTGGTTACACTGCGTCTTTGTGTTGATCTGGAACCAGAGAGTGAACCCAGTGCGTGCTCTGGTAGGACTGATGGAACTATCGTGGGAGGGTTAACAAACAAACAACCACACCCAAAGCAATTGGACAGTAAATGAATCCCACGCCTCCTTTGTTTCCTATTTTCTCTCCTAAAACTAAAAGCATCACCAGTTCTTTTTTTCTTTTTTTTGTCAGAATTATACTCGTGAAAATGATGGTGTGAAATTGAGCCCCAGTCATTTGTAGTCATAATCTAATGAGTGGCTAATGGATCATTTAACATCATAACAGGTAGTGGATCCCTGCTCACTTTACCACCTGCTGGAATGCAGGTTTCCCTTGATAATAGGGGCAATTAGAGATTCCTCGCTTCACTATCTTTGGTTGTGGAGGAACCCTGCTATTACTATTACACAAGTCGGCCAAGAAGAGACACCTCAGGGTCTGCAGCCAGCTTATCTTAATTATCATATCGGCTTGCCTCAGTTTAGCTGAGCCAATATGCAAGAACTAAAGCAACACTAATGTAAATTAAAGACAGGAGAAAGTGGGCAATTATAGCAGAATACTGTTACTAATGGGAATCTGCATTGTTACAAAATATGCTAACTGACCAGATGAAGACGTTTAAATTGTGTAACCTATGACAACAGTCTCAAGTATGTCCTCATGTCCTCACATGCACAGACTGACAAACAAAGGAAATATGCTAGCACCTCTCAGCTGTCACTACGGCTCACAAAAGTAACAGCGACAACAAAGATCAAACGGAGCAAGCTTCAGGTGTGGGTGGCGTTAGAAATGCAACAGTAGGAGTTGCTCCCGTCATCCGTCTCGAGTAAGCATTTCATCTTGTGCCTCGTGACAGGTGATGGCAATCATTCGCTTTAGTTGTCATGAAGCGCCAGCCGTCACCTGAAGAACTCCTGTAGTCTCACACGCAATGCTTGTCTTTTATCAGGAGGCCTCTTCTTTTGTCTCCGGTCTGACAGAGGGATTAATCCCCCCCCCCTTACCCCATACACACACACACACACACACACACACACACACACACACACACACACACACACACACACACACACACACACACACTCCCACGCGTGCACACACACCCCACAAAGACACACATACACACCTCCACCTCACATTTAGGGCCACCTTGTTGTTGCTTTTGAGTTGCAAAGCACTTCAGAGGAAAAAGACAGGGAGATGACATGGGAGAGAAAAAAAATAAAAGAAGAACATTGTCAGTCATGTGATGTCGTTTCAGCGTCAACGTAAGCAAAAAACAAACAGGAGATATGTAACAAAAAGCTCAAGCATGGCTGGCAGCCTAGGGGTCTCCCTCGTATCCAGTGTCTCCACCAAAGCTCTTGTTTTCCAGTACACAGTGACAGAGACAGCAGACACAGTAGGTAAGTGTTTGTGTCGGGTCAGACCTAAGCCCCTTAGACTCCGTTAGTCCCCTAACGTCTACTCAGGTTCCTCAGGTTCTCAGGGTTGGAAGTGTGTTCTGTTCCCTGAGAGCTACCATGACACTGGTCCTCAGTGGCCGCAAACACAAACAGTAATTGAGATAGACTAACACAAACATGCTCATAAGCACACACACACTCACTCACACACACACACACACACACGCTCAGACGCACGCACACACTCACACACACATACAGTGGATATACATCCCCTCCCTTTGCATGAAGAGCATCACAATGGAATGCAGTTGTGTGTGTGTGTCTGACGCCACGCTAAGCCACCTCAGTCCTGCTGAGGAGTCTACTTTTGCAAGCCCTGTCGTCTGCGTCTGGCCATTACAATCATGAGAAAATCACTAGGTGCCTGTGGGGCACATCTCCCAGGTTACAGGTATGCCTGTTGACACATGTCAAATCCTCCTCTTTCTCCCAGGTTGGCGGCAAACGCGCTGGAACGCCCAGTCTAACCCGCAGACATCACATAGGCCGCCTGGCAGGGCAGAACATGTCGGGTCATGTGATCAGACCACTGGCTGCGCCGATGCCTCGTAAACACGAGCGCAGACCCGCGTGTTGATTTGTACGTACACACCTAAACACACGCACATGCACGTCCCCGTCGACTCGCCCATAAGGTGCTTCTGCCCCCGGGGCTTCTTGGGGCCTTCGCCGCTCCGCAGCCCTGCCCGTTCTAGTCGAGCCGCTGATGGATGGGAGTGCTGGCGCATTCCTCTGACAGGTGATGGGAGCAGCTCCTATTTGATCTGCCATAGAGTGCAGAGAGAAGAGGAAGAAGCAGAGAAAATAAAAATGTTTTAAATACATCTCCGGTGACAAACCTGTGAGACAGAAAGCAGCAGAACCAATGCTGATGAAGACGTTGATAAAAGTGTCCGAATATTTCCCCTAGAAGTCGAGATCACAACAGCGGTTTCACAAACACTGTTTTTATCTCTCTGCTCCACGAGATCTCAGAGAAACAATAGTTTGAATATTACCACCATGCATTTATTGTTAACAATGTAGATGCTGATTACTTTTTTTGCTCTGATGAGCCATTACAGTTTACATCACAAAATAAAGACGTTTATTTTTGAAAAGGTACTTTTAAAACATACTGTTACTTACTGTAATAATTTGTTTCATATTGGATAATTCATTTACAATACAGTACTAATTGGTGTCATAGCAACTATGGGTGATTGCAACAGCATTTGTCATTATTGTCCAAATTATAGTAATCAATCAATCAATCAATGGAGAAAATAACAAGTTATTCTTATCTACAATAATAGTAATGATGAAATGTTAGTTACAGTCTTTTGCAAATAGCAATCTAATACAATAAAATAACATCAATTAGATTTATAACAATCCTAGGGCTATTTGTTGTTGTTTTTTTCTTTCTTTCTTTCTTTTTTTTTACATTATAGTTTCCTATTCTGAGTTGGGCTCAGAGTGGATCTATCAGAACTTTCAAGCACCTTCTTTGAAATGTGACCCAACAATCATACATGTGCTGCACCCCTGAATGGAGAGTTAACCCACAAATCCTGTTTGAATGACTGTGAGTATCATCCTCATTGAAGGACTTTTACTTGTCACGAAGTATTTCCATTATGCAGTAGTGGTATTTTTCTCTTCTGGAAAAAATTTCAAAAACTTCCTGCAGTTGGAAATGATATAAAAAATGTTCTTCTGTACTGGGTGACTGTGACACAGAATTATACATCTGAAAGAGTGAAAACTGATCCGAGAATTATTCTTCCTTTAGAACATTTATCCCTTTTAAAGCCAAGTGTATCATATTTGATGCTTCTTGGATTTTCGGGAGTTTGAGATGTTTACATCATGAGTTTGATGGGTTTTTTCCAGAAAAAAACCCACTTGTACAATCAAACACATGCATCTGTTTTGCGTGCAAAAGAATTGCAGATTTAGCAGCAATTATACAAATTAAAGCTTATATATAGATATATATGAATTCATGTTCATTTTTGGGGGACAAATTTGTCAGAAATATCCATTAAGACCTTATTTTTCAATCAACTATTAGAAGAAGCCGTTCACTGGCTAACCGGTGGCATCTGAACATTTTACTGCGTCTGTGACGTCACAGCATTCTCCCATTTATTCTCCATTATCCTTGTAACCATACTGTGTACAACACAATGCTCCGTAACACTATCAACCACAAATACAAACAAACCCACAATGCACTCTGAGCATCTTAATGCCATGTTGTCTCCACTCAGGGGGCAAGCCAACCTTTTATGTGGAAAAAAAATGCAACGCTTTGTGTTTGAAATACCACATTTGATGTTAAGTATTTGTTTTGCCATCATGACGACTAAATCCAAGCGTAGGAGGGAAAAGGAACGAGTCTGGAAACCTGAACATTCAGATGATCATGTAAGGAGCCAACCAGGTAAAACTGAACATAGCAGACACACACACACACTGGACCAACTGTACCAAACTATGAAATGTATGTCGGCACCCTGAAAATATAGAAACGCATCTGTCAGCGCCAGCTCTGCTTGTTTGTTCTCCATTTGTTCTCTATCTGTCATTCTGGTGCCGAGACACAACAAGCTCAGCACTGCCTGCTGACGAGAGCATTCACACCCCGGAAGATGTATTACATTTCAAAGCCACGCTTGACATATAGGCAGGTATGAGCAAGTCTGAAGAATCGTGCTGTTCAGGGAAAATAAAAGTCGATCCTCATCAGAAGAGCTACAGTTTGGTTTGCTGCAGGCTGTTAAAGATGGGATTAATTAATTCTACTCTCTCGTGGCTGCCATCTTTCTTTCGCATATTAATATGTGTGAGATCACATGCTCTCCTTGCACACAAGGTCATCTAGTAATTCCTGTTTCCTGCCTTGATGTGCCATCTTCCTTGATCCACAGCACTGAGAAGTTTGAGATAAGAAAAGGAGGTGATTTTTTTTTTTTTTTTTTTTAACTTCTACATGTTTATATGTGCTCCGTAATGTGAGTTTGGGGAGAGGGGTGGATGTTATGTGGAGGGATGGTGGTTCAGTCACCACCCTGACTGACTTCCAGACTCCCTGTTGAAACCACAAACCCCCGCTTCCCCCCTCTCGTCTCACCCCTGCAGAGGCTGAAGCCTGATTCAATACAGCATCTATGAAACAAACACAAACTCCCACGTGGCTAGCAGTGGTTGTGCAAGACGTTTGGTAGAAGATCCCTGTTTATATCGCAACCATAATACAGTACATCTACAAAGAGAGGCTCCAGCCCACGCCAGAACCACTCAAAACATTACTGACCACCTTCTAAACACTGAAATTGAGCCTCATTGCAATGTAAAGGTTTAGGGCTATGTAGGTTTGGCTCAACCTTGAAAAAAAATTGTATTTATTCTTTTAAATCCATAAAATATCCCTGGATACCACTATTCTTCTGGGGGCATCTATGACCGTGGGCTTTGTTTGTCTTCCTGTGCTCATTCTTTGTTTTTAAATATAAATTGTGTTGCTGTATGTTTGGTATTTCATACGTCAGATTGTCGAAGCTCAGGAAAGCTGGTCCCCTCATGTCCCCCTCCATAAACCTCCAGCACGCCTCCCAGTCTAAGCACTGCCACTCTGTAATTGTGGAGAAACCACAGCACACAGTCCCATATATAAATACCCTATTCTCCCAGCCTTGTCAAAATAAAGGTTGTGTGGGGAAAAGGGAATAGGGCTTATTTTGGTGGCCCTCTCCCCGACTTTGGAGCTATTTTTGCACAAAGTCTTTACCTTTGGGTCAAGTTGCATGGATTTGAATTTGATGCATGAAGACACTCCGAGGAGGTTCCCTCATTGTTAATGCTTTTTTTTTTTTTTTATAGCTGAAGTAAATCAAAGAAACTAAAAATAAGATCCTGACTGTCTTTAAGTTGTGAAACTTCCACAGCTGAATGAAAAGGTCACCGCACGACAGCGTGTTGATTCTGACACTGTAGTTAAGTTGACACGACACATTTATTACGACACGCAGGTGAGGTGACACGGCTGTGTTCGAAAAAAAGCTAAATGTAAAGAATTACCTGAGTTGTGTACACATACACACACACAGGAGCCCGTTGACACGCAGCCAACTTTGATCTGTGTTTTCATTGTGTGGAGACTTCCGTGTTGTCAGAGCTGTCTGTGTCTTGGCTCCTCTGAACACACAAATGAAAGCATAAAAATGCTTTAAAAGTGCTTTTAAACACCTGCTGGGAGGAACTCTGCACAAGAATGAGACTGAACTTCATCTCTCGTCTCAAATGATAATTTTCTCAAGCCTGAATTCAAAGAAACGCAGATTGTGACATTTCTTCTTTAGTCACATTGAAACACTGTAAAAAGTGGGACAATCAAAAGTATTAGTTACAGCATAAGTTAATGATGTACTGACACTTATTTATTTCTCAGAATACATAATAAAATCATAAAGACATTTAATATTTGTTTACCCCCCCCAAAGTCTCACACACACAAATAAACTAACACAAACATGCTCATCAGCACACATACAAACTCTCTCTCTCTCTCTCTGTCTCTCTCTCTCACACACACACACACACACACACACACACACACGCACACACGTATTCTATACACACTACTCACAAAAAGTTAGGGATTTGTGGTTTTGGGTGAAATTTATGGAAAACATAAAAAGTTCACGCTGCAGTGATATTACATCATGAAAGTAGTGCATTTAAGTCGAAACATGCAGTGGTGATTTCCTCATCTCAAACAATTTATTGAAACAAAAGCCAAGAACAGTGGTGGATATACCACAACAAAAAATATCAGCGTCTCAATAACTTGTCATGTGCACTTGAGCATCAATTACAGCTTGACAACAATGTCTCCTGCTGTTCACAACTCTGTTTCTCTACGGGTCAGTGATGAGCGTCTGACCCGCCCTTGGTCTACGCCACCCAGATAGGCTCCAGCCCCCCGCTGCCAGGCAAGTGTTGGACAGTTCTAGATGGATGGATGGATGGATGGACGGAAAACAAATCCAAAATAATCAATATACAGTAAATCTTTAAGAAACTTATCTAAATATTTTCATAAAACTTCAAATTACTTTTTATACAAGTTGAGAGAGATATCACCATAACTTATCAGTTCGACAACTTATCATGAATTTCGTCCTATGCAAACTTCAGTTCTTCTTCGTGCTGTCTCCTATACCTGCGTGTTTGCCTGCTTCCGATATGTCACGTCATATCCAAGTAAACTTCAGATCATGTGAATCTGCATGAGTTTCAGGGCATAAGGGTGTGTTTGAGTTTGCTTACTGAGCAAAGTTCACATTGCAGGAAATCATTGTTGTCTCATAAATGTGCATTTGCTTCATCATATATACTGTATTTGTTTCTTTTTTTTCTCTGTTGAGTTACTCCTCAAATGGCGAATACATAAAAATGAGCACTGTGCTGCTTTAAATAAGTCTGTGAGCTATTATAATAGGTACACCAGACTGCTGTCAAATAAATTCAAGGATTACTCATAAAAGAAGTCTGTTTGTTTAGTGACAGTAGGTTCATCAGCTTCTCTTTGCACTCTCATCTCAGATATCATAATTCCTCTTGTACCTCTTGTCCATTGATGCTTCCTAGTTTTTGTGCTAAGTTGCACATTCTACACAGCCAGCATGTAGCGTCCACTCATGTCCTTTAAAGCATCCACACACTGCATCCTTCACACATTTCCTTCCCTGTGTCTCTGTCTCATGCACATCCACGCATACGCACACGGGCAAGCAGCCATGGGAGGAGGGAATGCGAGGAATGCTCCAAACCCTGGGCTGGTGTTCTGACTCGTCCCAGACTTCATGCCGTCACCGCCGGGGTCTGTGGCCAGACCTCCCTGTGCCAGACCCACTGGCTCCAACACCCGCCCAGGCCAGCCGAGCTGCAGCTCGCGACCCATAATTAACCAGCAAGCCGCACTGCAGCTCATATCCCTTCCCCCCTCCCCACACTACTGCAAGGGGCCCCTTGGAAACTCAGAGGATGAATATACAGCCTAGTCCTGGATCTTGTAGATGAGGATGCTCTGGAAGACTCAAGAGGAGGAGTTATCGTCGGGTTTATGTGCCAATGGACAGTCGGAAGTGTCGACAATCAATCACTGGCCTCAACCTCTATGGTTGCAAGTGAGCATGAGCATTTAATGTCAGAAGGGCATTGCTGGCAAAGTTCAAAGTTGCCAATTTTAATGGTTTTCTGAACAGTTTACCGACTTCAAACAACAGGAGACAAGATTGCAGCAGTTTGATAAAGAATAGGTGAGCGTGTGTGTATGTAAGTGTGCATTAAAGTAATGCCAGGGTACCTGTAATTCTCCCAGACTGGCATAATTATGGTTGAGACGTCTGGAGGAACAGTTTAGAAGTAAGCAGTGATCATCTTCATTCTTCAAAAGGCTGCTCTCTTGTTCAGACAGGAAAGACCTTCATTCGAGAGGTGAGGTTTTCTTTGGATCAAGACGAGGGACTTGTTCAGGAATTTTATGCCATTTATATTTTGGTATGCAATGCATTAACAAAAGTGTTTGACTGTGACAGACGTCACAACATGTGATTTACCGGTTTCGCTTTGAACTCGGACCAAAGCCACTTCTTAAACGGATGCACGAGATTTTGAAAAGCTGCGACGCCGCGCTCAGCATAAAAAAACCCTTAAAGTCCTGTCCATGCCTCCGCTTCCCCGTCAGAATAAGAGTCCTGCTGATGACGGGTCATGGCTTGTAAATTTAACAGGGCTTCCTCGAGGAATACCTCATCCTTTGAAAGAGAAACAGGAAAATTACATGGTGGACAGCCCACTTGCACCCCCCCACCCCTATCCCCCTACCCCCACCACCCCAACCCCATCTTCTTGCACTGTAATTTGCTTTCGGAGCGGGTCGGCCTAAAATAACCTTAACCTAATTTTCACAACATAGTGAGACTTAGAGAAATGCTGGAGGTCTCCCCTTGGGTGGCGCTGGACCGTCCACAAAACTGTAGGCGTTGGAGTTTGTGTGTCTGCTTACCTTACCTTAGATCCATCAACAAGATGTAGGTGACACACATTTGAATCTGACCTAAGGGCTCATGATGATATGACTGTAAACATGCTCAGATCAGCTGATTCTCCCAGTTATCAAGAAAGATAGTCGTGTTTGTATTCAGTAAGATAAGTTAGGATTTGTGGAGAAAATGTGAACGCACCGCTGATTGTCTGTCTCAATCCCCGTTTCAGCATTATTCACCACATCTGCAGGGCGCAGCCAAAAAACCGCTGAGCTCATTTGATGGGCATCAGAAGAGAAATGCCCATGATCTCACTTGAACCAAAGTTTCCTACAGGCAGGTTTCTCATTAATCTGAGACTCCGCTCATGATCAGCAACCATTTTACCCTAGATATTTTAAAGAGGCAAAGTTAGAAGAGTGTTGGCTCAGTCACAACTTGGGAATGTACTATTGAGATACAGAAGCCATAAAATTAACAGTGATTTATGATTTGTGATTCATGGAATATGCGGTTACAGCTTTATGTTCTTATTTCAAAGCAGCCGGAGGAGGGAGTCTCGCCCTCAACGGCATCCGACAAAGACAACGGCATTTGACGGCTTCGGTTGCTAATTATTTTATTGACTGCAGGTTGTAATTGATTTGTGTTTTAATGACGCATTTAAGACACGCATTTGTATGTAATGACACACCACATATGTCTTCAGACGTAAATATAAAGCTGCATTTCCTCATAAAAGCACTTGCATTCACATACCCACGCACACTAACCCTGCCAAACCCCCTCAGCCCCCAACACTCATACACACTCCGCCACAGGCACCACACACACACTGGTTCTCATATGGAATATCGTGGGTGGCGCTGGACCGGTAAAGGGCTCTGTAAATAGCTTGGGAGCAACCCCTCCATTTGAGCAACCCAAATTTCCTTTTCTGAGGTCGACTGCCTGGGCTGAAAGTGCTGTGCAGCAAGCCTTCAGTCGCCACGGGAGACCGCAACGGCCACGCTGACAGCACTTCACAGGGACCACGGCATGGCAGGGGTGACCAGATGGCCCTCTGCAAACATCGCACTGGCACACCGAGCCCTGGCACGCACCTTGTGCGTGCATGTACCGCATGCACCAGTACATTTAGCCATTCATTCATGCATCATTCAACTACTCCTCGCACGAGTGTGTAGGTATGTGCACGTTTATCCATCCTCACAAGGAGATGAATGCAGATCAACACACCCGACTGTGCAACTGTTTTCTGTCACGGACACTGTCAGGAGACAGTGGGTGGGAAGATGTGTGTGGTGCATGTTTGAGTGTTTGGTTTGCATCTGTGTGTGGAGGAGGAGATTGGTTTGTTTTACTGTTTGATTTGAAGTATATATGACGTTGGTTTATTTGAATATGTGTGTTTGTTGGGAGGTTGATTAAGAAATTTTGAAAGAGAAGACGACTTACCTTTGACTTGCTGTTTAACCTCCTGTCTGTCTTGTAAAGCTCTAAGCAAGACAGTAAACAAGACAACTATATTTCATAGCTGATGCTGTGAGGAATGTGTTATCTTTGCCATGGTGGTAATGTTTCACCAGTATTGGTTTGTTTGGTTATTCGTCTGTTTGTCTGTCTGCGAGTAGGATTACAAAAAAACAAAACAAAAAACGGCTTGACATATAGAGGCGGTAAAGTTGATTCTGTGACCGGAAAGAACCCAGTAGAGCCGGAATGGGTTTCATCATTTCTGTCCTGTAACACAAAAACTAAAAGGTTCATTTTCCTCAGGATCTGGACAAAGAATGGGGTTGAGAATTTTTTTTGGTACTTTTTTTAAGCATTGTGAGATTGTTTTTTTTTTCCTTGTTTGTTTGTTGTTGTCACTGTGGTTGTTGTTGTTGCTGTTGTTTTAACCATTGGTGGAAGGGTGGAGTCTGCACAAAAATGGAAAGGTAGAATTTTGAAGTTGATCTCAATGAAGTTGTGGATAAATGAAGGATTTTGTAATTATTTAAAGTTTAATTTAATGAAAAGTGGCTTTTGGATCCATAGACACAGGTTGTATTAGGCCTCCTTCTGGGTTTCAGAGTAAATATCCTTATTTTTGTAGACCAACAATTATTGTAGAGTTTTCTTGAATATTTGCCAGAATTGCCAGAATTGAAAACCAAATATTGATTACATTTCTTGAAACTCAGCAGTTCTAGTTTCAGTGGAGGAGCTACATGTCTTGCTCAGGGGCACAACAGCAGCAGAAACTGTATCTCCCCATCCCAAAATTTTCTTTGCTGCTTTGTGTATTTGAACCCTAGAGTTCTAATTTGACACGATGAATATCAAATCTTTAGAGTGGAAATTACAGTAAGTTATTTATAGACTTGGCGAGTTTTTGTTAATATTTGCAAGGCATTAAAATCTGATCTGAGTTGAAAATGTGGGATTCAAGACAGACCTGAAACCATCTACTGTATATTAGATAGTATTTCCAGGTAATTTGAAGTTGAACTCTGCCAATAAACAAGAACTTTTCTCAGAGGTCATTACACCAGATCATGCAAAAAACATTCTGCCAGAAAACACAAAGAACATATGACTAAACTTAAGTGAACTACAGGAAACAGTAAAGCACCAGGGTTTGGGAAGCAAAGGTAGTAAAAACAAGAGAGAATACCCCACGTTTCTCCTTCAAAGGTCTTTTGTTTGGAGTGGAGAGACTGACTGTTCTCCTTCACATCAGCCATTTTTACCCAGGACAATATTTTATAAGCCCTTCAGAGAGGACCATTCGCTTCCTTTTCCTGTGGTTTGGCCAGGGTTGAGCTGTCGGGAGAGGGGAACAGCCAAACCCAAATGTAGATGCTCAACTTGGCAGGCTCTCCACGGAGCGTCCTGACCAGACAAAAGAAGGGAGAGGAATAAAGCCATTTATTTATATTCTCTGTGGTTTTGCATGTTGCGTCCTAGACTTCCAGACCCCGGGTGGATATTCTGTCTGAGGATGAAGACAGACGAAGGACTTTCCATTGAAATACATAGAGGAGCCTTCAGGATTAATGGCAGATCCATATGTGTTAATTGAGTGTGAGGTTTTTGATGTGTGGTCTAATCCGTACCACCTTTTCTTAACTGTTCAAGAGAAATGCTGTAGGTCTGTCTTTCAGAACAGGTTAAGGTTGAGGATATATACCCATGAAGACTTGACATTTTATATAATAGTCTATAATGACAGCAGCAGGCAAAGTATGAAATTTGAGCATTGTCAGAATCACCAGCTTAGACTTTTTCTATCAGGCATGACCTCACCACTGTCAGCCGAGGTATGGAACCAATTTAGAGGAGCTCCCCTGAATTGCTTGTGTGTTCAGATTTGTCAAACTCCTTTGGGCCCTCCTCCTCTTCACTTCCATGTGTATTTTATTGTGTGCATATGAGACGGGTAAGGATTAAGGGTTATGACAAAAAAAATGAAAATTCTTCCCAAAAGAAACTGCTCGAGCCTTTCTGACTCACACCTAGGTACCGTTTCTATGTGGGAGAGCCCATAAATGAGGCAACTAATGCTATTTCTATATAGGCTCAGAAGTTAGGAGGGGGGATAAGGGCTATATATGTTCACACACATACACACACAGTGGCTGTGGCTAGCTAGACCTCTCTGGTCAGGAGCCGGTGCCAGAGCAAGCCGAACAGTGGAACACTGGGAGTCTTGTGCCTGATTTTGGAGCCACTAGCTCTCTCCCGACCTTGCTTCAAAATACACTGCGGCTTCAAGGAACAGCACTCTCAGCAGTAGGGAGGCCAGGCATGGAAAATTTAGATGCAACAAGAAAGACCAAGGGGAAAAAAAGAGGCAGGCAAAATTTATGTGCTCATTCACATTTGCGGCCGTGAGCCTTTTCTTAATGCTTTTAACACACTTACTGTACAACGAGGAGTTCTGAGAGAAAATTTTTCTAATCTGAAAGGGAAGGGAGAAAAAAATGGCGTCTAGCAATGGTTTGTGAGTCCATCCAAACAATGGAAAGATTACATGTTGCACTGTGATGACAAAGCTCCACACCCACATGCATCGAAATGCATTTTGGTGCATATTATTCGAATTTAAACTCAAGAAATTGATCAGTAAAGTCTAAGATAGTAAAAATGCAAACCAGATAATTATTTAACGTCACACTGAGGAAAGATGTATTGTTGCCTCTTGGTTAATGTGTTTTGTGTTACCCATATGTGACGGCGTAAAGCTGCTGATCCAGCAAATGAGAGCATGACACAGACTAGTCACTCTGACATCTCACCTGACACCAGAGGCATAATAACACCTTGTCTCACTAATAGAGTGTGTTATTGCTGCTGTACCCTGTAATCTATTCCCTTTCTGACGCTGGTAATGACTTGAAATATCAAACTGGCCTGCAGTGATACAATCCATGCAAACACACACAGGTAGACATAAACGGTGTCATATGGCGGCACAAACACACACACACACAGAGATAAACATTCAAACACATACACACAGCTTCTAGTGATCTCACCTGAGCTACAAACAGCAACTTACCCTTTTTATTTACAACTTATTTACCCTTGTCTGATCCTGTGTTGTCTTTGTTGATCTGGAAGCCAAAACCGACTCATGCAGTAATTTAAGATGATAAATTGTGGCTTGTGTGCTTTTTTGGTTACAGGATGGCATCTTTTCTACTGCTTTGAAAAACACCTACAAAGTCACTGTCTCCATTTCAGAGCACCAGTGAGGAAAAGACAACCACATTAGAAAAAGCATGTACAGTCGAAGCATATCAAAGACAACGGAAAGTTTTTTGATATCCCCCGTGAAGGCTTTTACTTTCCTTTCATCGTTTTATTTGACAAGCAGGGACTCTTTTGTTTTCTCTGTGAGCCAGATAGACTATACCCATACAGTCAGCAGCACAGAGGAGGACATATGATCATTTCTCTGTGGCCCCTTCCTGTCTGTCTCAGTGTTTATCCCACGGCACAGATACACAGATTAGAACACAAACCCAGCATTACTCAGAGGAAAAATAAACCTTAAGCACCTGACTGTCCAGCCCACATCACCAGGTATTTCATTTAAGTGTTTCTAAGACTTTGTGGAGTGTTTGTAGAGCATTTAGTTCGGAGGCATCAGGCCTGCATACTTTAAGTCTATGCTCTACATGCAACCTGTATTTTTTTTTTGTTTTTTTTAGAAATACCACTTCTTTCCTTTCTCAGGTGAGAAATGTAAAAGCACCTGATCTCAGACATGTTTTGCTTGCTACTCACTCAAAGTTTACACCTCAACACACCTAAACACACTGAGTGAGTTATGATGCTTGGACACGCCTTTAAGACAGACAGACAGACCAGGAAAGAGGGACGTGTGTGTGTGTGTGTGTGTGTGTGTGTGTGTGTGTGTGTGTGTGTGTGTGTGTGTGTGTGTGTGTGTGTGTGTGTGTGTGTGTGTGTGTGTGTGTTTGTGTGTGTGTGTGTGTAAGAAATTCACATGAGAAAACCTGGGCCCTGAGAAGGGGGAAGAAGATCTACAAGTGGTGGGGTGGAGGGTGTGATGGGGAATAGGAAAAAGGGGGAGGTGGTGGAGGAGGGTAGGCATGAGGAGTGAGTGAGTGAGTGAGTGAGTGAGTGAGTGAGTGAGTGAGGACTTGAAGGAGGGTAAGAGAGGATGAAGGGAGGAAGGAAGGGGGGGGGGGTTGCTTCCTGTTGCCATTTCTGCCAGCCCACATAGCCCGAGAAAGAAAGAGAGAAAGAGAATATCTGGGCGGACTGCAGGCCACATGACATTCTCTGTGAGTCCCTCGCTTTTCCTCCACGCCGAGTGATGTGCTCCCTCCCTCCCTTCCCGTTCCCTCCCCCTTCTCCCTCCCTTCCCCTGCCCTTCAAAGCTTTGACATGTCATCTCCCACCACAAAAACAGAGGTGGGAAGACTCGCTGGCGCTACCGCTGCCTCAGGGTGTCTGGCACTAAAGCTGCCTGCAAATACAGCAGGGAGAGGAGGAGGAGGAGGAGGAGGAGGAGGACAGGAAGACGGAATGGGTGAGGGAAAGAGGAAGGAGATAAGGACAGAAAAGTCAAAATAGTGAGACACCATGAGAAGCAGTATAAATTAAACAGGACTTGTAAAGCCCTGGGTATCAAGGTGTGTGTGTGTGTGTGCGTGCCTGCGTGCCTGCGTGCGTGTGTGTGTGTAGAGGAGCTGTTATTAAGGTGGAGAGGAGTCCGGTCTTCTTTAAAGTGACACAGTTGTAACCACACTGTCTGCTCCTCTTGCCTCTGTCTCACACACAGCAGCCGCTGAATGAAGTTCATGAAGAGGGACTGAGAGGAAAAATCTGAAACTATACGGGGGGGTTGGGGGGGGCCTCTGGGATGCAGAGTCAGGACACAGTTCTAGTTGTGTGGCCTCTCCCAACATCAGAGCCACAAAAACACAATGATACCCATAAAGGCAGAACAAATTGGATGAATTGTACGAGGCCTAATGTAAAATGTACGTAAACCACAAACCCCTAATTTAATGTATCGTCTCTTATTCTACTGGAATCTCCTGCAGGACGCTGTAGTATTTTCTGCCTGTAAATACACACCACGGACAGCCGTTTCATCTGAATAAATGGTTCCAGCCCAACATTTTGCTGCATGGATACCACAAAATGTGTAGATTGATTTAAGGAGCAATTATGCACTTGGCTTTTGGACCTCTGAGGCTTTAGGAATGAATTGGTGATTGGCTCTTCGACAAAGTAAGCACATCTCACCAAGCTGGGCCTCGCCATTGGCTGAGAGTGTCAACAAAGCCACAAGAGCCCAGCAAACAGGAACATCTTTAACGGGAGTCAGTTACGCGCCTCTGGGGGACCAGCGGGTTCTGACCTAGGAACCAATAGATCAGCACTGTGATGAGGATAAGGATAACAAGCGATAAAGAGATCCAACAATTAGATCACAGATGGAAATAAAAAGATTAACGTCTGTACAATAACCATGTAGCGATAACCTGCAGTTAGCTTATGTAGCTTAACACAAAGACTGATCCAACAGCGAAGGGCTATCCCTGACCTCTCAGCTAAACTAAACAAGCAATTTAATAAACTCAATTTACTAAATTAGTCAAAAGAACTCAGTGCCAGAACAGTAGCTGAGGACATGAGCCTAATTTACTATACATGTCATTATTTAACACTGACTGACAAACCCTCACAGACATCGTGATTTACTTCACAACCTACAGTCGGCTGCTGCAACTCAGGCCTGTCAAAGCAAGTCTACCTGCACCCTGCCCTTGTTTGAGGAAGCAGCCACCTGACATCACCCCTAAAAGATGTTGTGAGACATCCACACAGCCTCCCAGTATCTGAGAGCGTGGGGAGGGATGTGATCTACACATAGCACGACAATGCTGCAGCATATCGTGTCGAGAGGAACATGAAAAGTATACGTGCTGTGCTCCTCTCGGTCCACAAGGTCAATGCTCTGAACTCAGTTTGTGTCAGAGACAGAATCAGCAGCCTGAAGCCCCCAGTCTGCCCAGTCTGCATGCAACAGCAGACAGTGGTATTTCATTTTCAGAGAGCCTTGAAAAACTTTGGAGAAACCACACAAAAGTGCCACAGGGAACCTAACGGGAAAAACAACTCAGACAACAAGAGACTTTGGAGGCATCCAGTCTCACTGCCACCATGAAAACCCCTGCAATGCATTCTGATTTATATTTATTTACATGCTCTCCATGTCATGTCAACTACGGTCGCACTGATGCGGCCTTTAATGCACAATTTGTGAGCTATTCTGGTGTTTAAAGTGTTAATGTGAAAACAAATTGTGTAATCTTATTGAATATGAGACAATAAGTAAATAGCAGTATGATGAATATTTGAAGCATTGTACGTTCAAGGTACAAATGCTTCAAATGTGTTCTTGATTTATGTAAAAAAAAAAAAACAATTACTGATTTTACAGATTTGATTTTACCGATTAGCAAGCGTCTTACATATTAGCAAGGGCTTCAACAATTCAAATGTGTGCAACATAAGTACACAACTTGTTTTTTGCTGCTGTAAAATATTTCTGTCTCTTTAATTATGTTTTCAAGTCTCAGTAAAGAAATGAAGCATAAAAATCAAAGACATCATAATCTGTGGCATGTTTCCCCTTCTTAAGGCAGTACATGAAACACTGAGTTGTTTTTGGATATGTCAGCCAGTATACATATTTATAAGGAGGACTGAAGTCTGCCTAAAATATCTTCACTGAGGCGGAAACAAGTTTCAGGCCAGGGTTTGACTCAGGATTTCATTTCTTTGACACTAGCGCCGCCTGCTGGAAGAAATGCACCCTGTCAATAATAGCAAAAAATAAAAGACGATGCAATCACGCAATTGACACAAAAATAAAAGACAGTAAGGATCACGTGAAGTGGTGAAATGGTGAAAAGTGAAGCAACAAATGTTTACAGAGAGTAGTGAGATTCAAGTCATCATTTAAAGTTATAAGTGTCAATTTATAATATCAACAAAATAGAGAAACTAATATTTCAAACCCCTCTTCTGCTCAAAAACATGTTTAACATGAGAATTCTCATTAACATTCTCCATCAGACACACCAGATGTTCTTCTTTAAGTATCTTTAAACATGTCTGGAGGAGATCTTGTATGAAACACTTATATGACAATATATTTACATACCCTGAGTGGCTTTTCTTTACTTTTGTTCGGTTCCAAAAAAGCCTACTTAGTCCTTTGAATGGACTCGTTTGTCAGTGTTAAGATCTTAAGATGAGAGAAGGATAGCAGGTCTAACGGTGAGCCTTAGAGTCACTGTGTCAGTCTGAAGGGTGATGAGATCAGACGTCTAGCCTGAACTCACCTCTATGGAGCATCTGTGGGGCCCGACTCATCTGATAACACAGGATCTGTCAACCGGAGATTAAAGGCCCTCAGCTCTCAGCAAAAACGCTTCCTAACAAGGTTAGTGGAGTAGCGCCACCCACTGTCATTTATCGATCTGCGTTTAATGCATGAGGAGTTTAATCAGTTTTATTATTATCTTACTATTTCATAACACAAGAAAATTATGTAAAACATTTCTGCTCCTGTCTTTGCAGCGTTCTGCTGTTTCCTCCAAATCAAGTCTGTAAATGGATGGATGGATGGATGGATGGATGGATGGATGGATGGATGGATGGATGGGATGGATTGGATGGATGGATGGGTGTTTGGATGGATGGATTGGATGGGTGTTTGGATGGGTGTTTGGATGGATGGATGGTTGTTTGGATGGATGGATGGATGGGTGTTTGGATGGATGGATGGGTGTTTGGATGGATGGATGGATGGGTGTTTGGATGGATGGATGGGTGTTTGGATGGATGGATGATAATTTACAACAAAATCTCATTATCAGTGCCCTTTAAAGAGTTCATACTGAGCCCTTGTGAGCGTCACACGTCCTTTAAACATGGAGCCACACACATTTGTCAGGTGAGATGCATCAGACATCAGACTCAACACCGACGATGAGACACGCAGATCCTCACTGCTCCCCGTCCCACACCACTACCCTGCATCACACGTTGCTGCTGTGTCATTACGGCGAGCTCTTTGTGAGCGAACCATTTCATATGCAGATGCTCAGGCTCTGATTTCTTTTGATTCAGCACTCCACGTTTGCTGTGGGTTAGACTGTGTGCATA
The DNA here is from genome assembly GCA_013358685.1 of Antennarius maculatus. NCBI lineage: Eukaryota > Metazoa > Chordata > Actinopteri > Lophiiformes > Antennariidae > Antennarius > Antennarius maculatus. The sequence continues at coordinate 7,430,695 of CM023626.1, read as the reverse complement.
TAATGGTTGTTCAGGTGTAATTGCCTTTCAAACCTAATTGTCCTGGGCTTTTCTTGCTTTTAGAAGCACCTGTGCACTCATCAAAGCATTTGATGTGTGTCAGCTTTGTTTCAAGAGGGCGTCCTTACAGGACACAGATTGTCAAGTAATTACCTCTCCAGACATTTCTATAGCCAGAATGTTAAGGGGGGGGGGTCACCTTTCCATGAAGCAGAGCATTTTAACGGCTGAGTAAGTTAACATCATGAAAAGGTTTAAAAACAGTGTAATTATCCTACGAGTTGGAAATAATTGACCCTACTGATGCATTGAGTAAAAAAGAAGTTTAGCAAATATTCATTCAAAAATAAAGAAACATTCGTTTTTAAAAACGTCACAATATTTTACATCAGGGTTGCATAAAATATTTCACTGCATTTTGGAGGTTAACCTCCTTTTTTTTTTTTTATCAATCTTTGACATCTGACCATCACTGTTAAATTACATTCTGTCTCTGGTTAAGCGCATTTAGCATGCGCTTAACCAGAGGTCAAAGGTCACATTTGTTTTGCCCTACATAATTAGACCATAAATAACAGGTAATCCAACAAATCAACTAACTACCTATCTAACTAATTAACCATTAAAGTACAATCTTCAAAGTGCACAGTTGTATTTGTATTTGCACAGCAGCGCTCCGACACCTGACCCGTCTGCACATCCCTCCCATCACCCTCGGCGTTATCAAAGATGCTCGTGCACATCAGAGAATATTTTTAAACCAGTGGTAAAACAGATGTCTAATAAAAATGAAATAAATGAAGATGAAAGGTGACCTTCTCTAATGTAAAGAGTTAAAGTTTAATTTTGTTGAACATGTGGCGTCACTCTTATGGCTTGATGTTGCTTGTAAACCCGTGGACGACATTTTGGATGAAAAGGTCTAAAAATAGGACAATGGAATAAATTTAGTTCAGTGAAAGCAACTAAATATTAGGTTTGTCAGCTATTTAATGTGAATGGAAGCAAATTACTTAATAGTTTAGGTGAAAAAGAAGGCTCACCATGTATAATATAAAATAAATTTTCAAATGCAAGTGCATAAGTGTCTGGTGGGGAGGGGTCAAAACAGGTATAAATGCTCCCTGTAAACGTTGGGCACAGACACAGTAACACCGGACCTCAGTGGCACAGCATCAGCATTTTGGGCTCTTTCTTTTTCCAACAAAACAAATACAAATTTGAGTGGAAAGACACAGAAAAAAAGAATTACCTCGTGAGCAAAAAATGGATTCCTGGAAGATGCAACTTGCTGTTGTGATTTTTTGTGCTTTGGTGCAAACCTATCTGGCTTTGTCCTCTGTTGGGGTGGAGGAGAGTGGGTTTCCTCTGGACTGGCAGGTCAGCTCCTGTGGTTTATTTTTGTCAGCAGAAATAACACTATATTATTATTATTATTATTATTATTATTATTATTTCAAGATGTTTAATGGTTTTTATTTTCTTAACAGAAAATTGCAAAAACAAAACACTAAGCTATGAAAGAAATCTATAACAGATAAATTCATAAACTTAATAGAACAGAAATATAGGAGTAAATTGAAGTTCTTGAACAATGAGTGCACAGGCTGAATTGCATTTCACAGAAATCTATTACTTTACACAGCCACCTTAATGCTTTGCTGCAGAACTGACAGCTTTCCGCTTGACTATGATGAATATCAGAGTAGTAACTGCTTTGTGATGTGACGAAAACAGGCAATATTTATATTTAAAAAAAACTACATGTACATATCGAGTTCATTTAATTCTTTCCTCTCAGGACGAGTCACTGGAGCTAGGTCCGACACACCCGATGGCCAGTCTGATGAAAAAATCTAAAGCCCTTCGCTTCTATGGACTCATGGGAAAACGCTCAGGTGCTCTGAAGTGATCCCTTCCTTCAAAGCTTTTACCTCAGCTCTTAAATGTTTTTGCTTTAGCAATCACAATGCTGTATATGTCTGCATTTATAAAACTGAACTTTTCATTGCATCTACACCTACCTACAAAAATACAGCTAAAATGTTTTTAATCCCTATACAGGTAATACAGGTAAGAAACCCTTTCAAGTAAACAGAAGTAAGTAGTGACTTTAACAAAATCTATTACTCCAAATTACTCCTAAAAATATATTGCTAATTTCAGTTTTCTGTATCACTGCATCACTACAATTTCACAAATCTGAAATGGCTTCTGTATTTGTAGGGAATAAAGGCGAGGAGTTTGTGGGCCTAATGGGAAGAAGCATCTCCAGCAACGGTAAGCAAAATATCCAAGAAAACAAACTCATTTCAAAATATCAAGGCAGCTTTACTGATATTCAAAATATCACCTGCAAATACACATTCAAGAAAACTACATTTTAAAAAATACAAAGACAGTCCCATTAAATGCTGACTTCTAGTACTCCGTGTACGTTACAGAACATTTAACCAGGATCATTCCGTCTGCAACCAACTCGATTAATGTTTCAGAGAAACCACCCAAACAAGGTACGACTATCAGTAGAAAAACCTGAGGTTGTTTTAATTTCATGTGCATTCTTACAGTGGCAGTCAATATTTATTTTCAGCAAATCAAAAATAGTTTCATCTGTTGTTTTGTAGATGCATCAAAGGAATGGATCCAGATCTGGTATTGATGGAGCAAGAGTAAAGTACATGATTTATACTACTTCACATCAACCAAAGGCCTGACCATTCATCATTCAACATATCCTCTGTTGTGACTTTTAATTGATTATTGTATTGTATATGGCGTCTTCACAATGCACGTTTCTTGAATAAAATTAAAATAACAGATGGAAGATGCTGCCAAAAAAGGTGTTTTTTGCATGATAAACGTAAACCTTTCATGTCACCCACCACACTGAACCATTGAAATGCACACATTTTAAATGCTTTGCAGAAAAAGATGGTTTTAAAACAGATTCTCAGCTGATAATTGTCTGACAGAGTCAACAATCACTGGACGTGGAACACATGGCATTTCAAATATAAACGAAAGACAAATGTAAAGTAAAAAACATTCTGAGTAAAAAGATGTGAGAACAAACACTAATCTTTGACAGTTTGAAGGTCTAGGCTACTTGTGGCTAAATGAGGCTGGAGGTGAGTTTGTTCAGTAGCCTGAGGGTCTTGGTGCTCATGTCCCTTTGGGAGGGGTCCATTTCAGTGAGGTTGGGTCGATGGTTTTGTTGCTGTTGCCTCGCTTGATCTCCTTGGCTTTCCATTCATCAATCAAGTCCTAGAAGTGAGGACAAGGTAACAAGTATTTAAATGTTAACGTATCCTTTAAACCAAAATACAGTACACAGGTCAAAGTGACGGCGGCTTACCTGACGCTTTAACACCAAATGTTTTCCTTTCCAGTACTTCAGCATCTGTAGAGACTGCAGGGTGCTCACAATGTCTACCGGGTTGACAGCAGTTTCCTGGCTGATTTCTGAGCACCAAGCAAAACACACAAGAGCCAGTCTTTAGTGTATACATCAGTGCCCTTATGGTTCAATCTTTACATGCGTTAATGTTTTCCCACCATCAAGTCTCCAGCCTGCTTGACTTCTGTCGTCTCACTCACCTTTGATGGAGATCTCCTTGCCTTGGAAATTGTACATGTATCGGAGTAACACTTCCTTCCAGTAGCTACGGTAACTGATGAGGCCCAGGTCAGACAGAGGCCTCTCTGGCGAGCCCACCTTCTCCTCCACTTTGGACAGCAGGTAACCTCAACAAAGAACAAACAGTCAGCAAGAAGAGTAAAAAAGTAACTCTGCATTAAAAAAATCTGTTATTGATCTGTTTAAAAATTCCTGGAAAATATGTCTTCATTTAATCTTATTTTGGAGATGAGCTACTTAACAGCATCAACTGAAGGATCATTTAGCACAAGAAAACAGGACAGAATAAAAGTGAAACTCATCAGTTCAAAAACTAAAAGGCAAATTGATCCTTTTCAATTGACTTAAGTAGTTAATGAAGTTAATGAAGTATTCTACTTCGGAGATTAATCCTGCCATCTCATTTTAATCTCTAAACAAAGTGAGTCAGAACTTCATACATACTGAAGTCAATGAGCATTTTGCCAAAGCCTTGCCTCATGTACTGTGGCATTGTCAGGATACAGGAAACATTGTAGTTGAGGAAGGAATTCTTTTCCTTAACAAACAAACAAACAAAAAATCAGCAATGATCAGAATATATAATTCTCTTACACATACACCAAACCCTGATCCTGTTGTTCTATTTACCTTGGAGAAGTACCCTACTAAATGACAACCAGTGTTGTCGGCCTCAGTCATGACATAGAAGAGGAAAGGCTCCACGTCGTAGTACAGGGTTTTATGGTCCAAGAAGAGTTTGGCGAGTAAACACAAGTTCTGGCAGTAGATCTGCAGATAACACAGGAAACATTAATATTACAGCCAATTTAAAGACAGTCATGAGTAAACAACGAAGTAATTCTAAGTGTGGCTCTGCCTGCCTTATTTTTTTTGCCATCCACTTCAAACACAGATATCGCCCCCTTTCTGTACACCTCGTCTCCTGGAGGATGCTTCCACACACACTTGGCCTGAAAAGACACACGCAAAAAACATTTTTTTACTTAGAAGAAAAACACTCAGTCAGTGTGAACATTATATAAAATTCATACAATTTGAGAGCAAAATGCATGACTCTATCCAAAAGCCAAGCTGTAATTCATAATTAGTAAATTAAGTAGAACCCAGTCCATAAATGTTAGCACAAACTCGTATTAGTCAAATTACAAAGCACGATTAGTAAAGAGAGACATTTTTCACAATCTGCTAATTATTCTCACAATTAAAAGTCCATAAATTCATCCCAATTTCTTTAATTTAACAAATTTTTTCAAACATGAGTCCAAACCGAGATTCGTCTTTTACTGCCCCACATCAGAGGAAAAGACCACATTCTTGATTTGAGTGGCAGGGGGCCTAAAATTGGAACTTGAAAGATATGACATCACTGATTTATTGACAATAGTATTCTAACAAGGGTTAAAACTCTTTGGACTTAAATTAATGGCTTATAACACACAGACTCTCACCATATGTCGTCTGAGGATGGTCTGGCTCTTCATGTACTTGAGGCAGAATTCGCAGACATAGAGGCGGCCCAGACGCGCATATTCCTCCGGATAGGGAGAGTGGTACCACGTGTCAAGCTCATAGCGGCCAAACAGGATCGTTTTAATCATGTTGCTGCCCTCAGTGATCTGACCCTGAATGCGGAGCTTCTCCTGCAGAAAGAAACACAAAGTCTTAGCAGCTCATCTCAGCATCAACCTATGTTATCATCCTGCAAATACTCCTGTAGTAACATGTGAAGAACTGCGTCTCAATTGACTGTTGATGATAATTTCCCCCAGGTGCCCTGAGCCAATGTGGCTACAGAAAAACATCAGAAGTTTCATACTTATTAAAAGCAACTTACCAAATTGTATCATTAAGCTCCAAATATATATTTCCTTCACATAAAATCTTTTGATCAATACACAAATTCAGCAAAATAATGTTTATAAAGTTTATATTGAAAGACACTATCACTTGATTGTCCAGGTCTGGTTCTCAGTTGGTAGAAAAGGGGGAGAATGAGGAGGGGAGGTGGACTCAACTTTGTCTGAGATGCCCCAAAATAATTTGTCATAAAAACTTCAAATTCTGTGCTACAACATCGCTGGACTCAACTATACAGATATCTTGTTAGCCATCCCTGTAGTCGGCACTCGCGAGTGACGTGAATTAGAACACCAGGAGGTGGAACAATGGTGGAAAAGGTTATTAATTTATTGTATGATCTGGAACTAAGAATTTTTTTTATATATAAAACTATATTATTGCAAGTGTGACACTGACAGCGATATGGAACAGTCATTACCAGATCTTCAGATGCACGAGCCTGGGCTTTCCTGAAGAGCTCCAGGTCGTAATCACTCGTAATGTTCTCCAGCAGAGGCTCTCTGGTGTTGCCATGCGTCTGTCGATGCTCCTACGTACCGGACAGAAAGAAAAACTGATATGAGGCATATTTTCCAAGCTGCCACAAACATACACAGATTGCAACTGCACGTTGTGGAGCCAGTAATGTACCATGTGCTTTTCCTTCTGCTCCTTCTGAAGGCCAGCGTTCCGTCCCTTTCTCATCTCAGCCACCTGCTCTTTGTATTTGCTCTGTTTCGATGTTGGTGTCTGAAATTTGTATTAGAAATTGTATTAAATAAAAATAAGCGGTCTACACAATACCAGCTACAATTGTAAATGGCATACATTGTGACCACATGAAACAAAGCAAATACCTGATGACGAGTTGCATGGCGTGAGTTACTTTCTTCTTGCGCCTTCACCTCTTCCTCTTGTTTCTCACGGCTGATGGCTTTGACCTACATAGAGAATTTATTATCATACCTAATGATGGACCTAATGACGGAAATATAAAAACATTTACAATGCTGTTTTTGACAGTCACCTTGCATTCATCGGCAGAAAGATTGTGATACAGAGGGCAACCAGAAACAGCAAAATGACGTTCATGTTTTCCTGTGAGGTGACCTGGACAAATTCAGAAAAGGAAACGAATTTATCTCATCACAAAAACTGAATGTAATAGTACACAATGGCAGTGACAACAATTTAATTCTGTGTGTTGCAAGAGATGATGAATCCTTGTACTGTGTATAGAAATTTCAAAGCGTCAGGAGATTTACCAAGCGAATTGCATCCTGGCGTAGGACATTTCATGTTAAAGTTGTAGGTCTCGTGACAGCGACGGCGTTTGGGTCGATGGGAGAGGTCCTTATCAGAGTCTCTGTTGGTTTGATCTTTGGCCTGACTCTCATCGTGAGAGGCATTTGGGCTGGAGATGTCCAGCTCAGACTCAGAAGAGGGAGCATTTCCTGTCGGTGTCAATGGTGGTGATTCATCGTGATCTGCAGCACGCTTCAAATCCGGAGTATCTACAAAAGGGATAGGTGTCAAACATCATCAGCCAAACCGCTAAAACTAGACAACCTAAGTGTTTATTATATATCCTTTACATTACATGTTGACTTACCCTGAGAACTTTGACTAAGGCGAGTAGAGGCTCTGGTGAGACGCTGTCTCTTGGTAATGTTGCCATCGCTTTCTGAACTATTGGTCTGTTCCCTCTCAGCAGAGGAGTCCGAGTCTTCGGTTCCATCTGAACCACTCCCAGCCATGTGTCTCTGTCAGGGGGGAAAATCATTATGGGAATCCTACATGAATCACACAGCCATGGGAAACATTTCATAAGGTGACAAGTAGTTATACTGAGCGTCATTCAGAATGAAAAACTGGACATGGCATACAAAGCACATGCAGTAAGGTTTGTGTGACAATACCTGTTGATTTTGGTTTAATAATTTGACAAATTTGGGACAATGGGATGCAAAACAAGAGCTATTAACTGGATTAATAACCTGTTCTAAAATAACGCCAGGGTCTGCAGAGAGATGACAGATTGAGATTAGCTGATGTGGTAACTGCTGCAAAACGAGAATAGCGGTCACGGTTATTGTATGCAACAACGGTTTGATGACAACTTGGTAGTTTTCATCTCATCAAATAGTATGATATTTGCAAGGCAATGCAGTAGCTCCAATGCAAACCAGCTAGCCTGGCTAGCTCTTCGACAGCCAATTATTATTATTGTTAGCTTGGCGTGTCACATTAGGTCATCTAACCGGTCAGTCTGTGGCTAATCGGCTGCTACACCAAACTGCGCTTGCAATTAACATAATTCAAAATAAATTTAGATGCCTTGAGTTTTCTACCTAAACCTATCACCAAATTATCTAAAAATATCAACACGTAAGGTCCCATAGTAAATTCGGCCTTGCTTGGACTTACTATAAGCACCACTATTTTATAATAATAACAAGTATTAACATTATATTCATTTAGCTAGCAGCTCGTTACCACCCACTCAGGTTTTGTTCACTTATATTTCACGCAGATGTTTAAAAAAGCTTAAAAGAAGGCTAATACAGCAGAAAATAAATGCTACCATTAATGCTGTTAGGTAAGAATGCCGTATGGGCAATAAAGTCCACGTTTTGACGTCCTAATTTGTCAAATCAGTGAATGGCATATGGTGGAGCGTTCCCCCCAGTGTGGAAGCCGTCGGTGCTAACGAGGCTAACGTTACCACTGCCCTCTTGTGCGACCTACAATTGTTCTTACCTGTCGTCGTCGAGGCATTTTCACTTTGATTAGTAGTACTTCCCGTGAATTCCTTGTCACACACAAAAACGTTTTCAAAATTTTAGATCAAAATATGACAGAAAACTGTTAGTCGATCTTTTTTTCTAGCTGAAGTAGCAGAGCGCTTCCAGGGTCTCGCGCCACATTCACCGCACAGACCGGGCAGAGAATTGCATTTCCGGTGGCATCAGCAATAAAGTGAGCATGACTCACCAGCAGGGGGCGACAGAAGCTCAGCACTAAAACCGTTTTGATGTGCACTTTCAATTAATATTAAAAGTACATATTAATGATACATTTACTTTACATATCGCATTAATATATTTACATATTACATTCATATATTTACATATTACAGTACATTACTTTAATTTCTCATTTTCTTACTTCAGAAAAAACTCAGGTCCATACAATAATAACAGATGTGTTTGATTATTTGGTGTTGAAACTGCATTTAAACAAGGATTCTTAGCTTACAAGTTCAGTTGACACATTGACACACAAAGATGTCATTTGGCCTTTCTCACAAATCTTTGTGGTAGGTACTCTTGAAATTGAGACCCACCACAAAAAAAAAAATGTAACAGAGGACTGTTTCACTGAAAAAAGATAATAAATTGATACAATATGTAGCTTCAAAAAAATGAACAACATTTGATAGTTTTCATCATTTGATTCCATGGCTTGTACTGTCCTGGTTTTCTTATTCACCCCTCACCCCTCAGTTGGGGGAGGATGAAGTTTTGGAGAACCCAGAAAATACATCTGTTTTCCCGAGAGTTCCATAGACAACTATATACGGCAGGACAAGGGGCTGTAGCAGACAAATCTCCCAGCAGCTGATACCATCCGCTCTATATATAGCCTCCAAGGCCTGGTGGCAGCATTACAGCACACAGCCCAAACGAAGGCACATGTGGTTTACCCTCTGGTAGTTAAAGAAGTCGGAAGTTTTCTGCAGGGGTCAAAATGAACAAGCCCAAAATTATCAGACCTGATGAAAGGTAAGTAACTTCCTGTATACTTTTCATCCCAATCCTTTCAGTTATTTCAGGTGTTTCACATTTGAAGACAAATGAATGACACCAAAAATTTCTCTGTGTCTTAAAAGCCAGCCAGCACATGCATTATGGTTTGACAGAAAGAAATATGTCACCATAAACTTTGTGGTTCAGAAACCAAAAGACGTCCAGGTGGATATCCAGCCAGACAAAATGATTTTATGGTGAGTTTAGACATAAGAGGTATTTTCTTTTTGTCTCTATTATTTAAACCTCCTGCTCTGTACATTGGTCTTGTTTTACACCAGTAATGACTCGGGGCATGTGGAAAGCCTAATTTGTAATTCTTAAGGTCTGATGAGATCATCTGTTTGGACTATAAAATATTGCACATTGTTTATAGTTTCAAATGAATTATTTGCCTTGATGATTCTGTCCTACCCTTATAACAGCTGCAAAAACAGCACAGATGACGTGTTCTACAATGAGCTTCACTTTTTTGACAAAGTTCAGATCCATGTAAGCTTCCAATTTTTTCCAATTTTAACGAGCCCAATTTAATTTTTTTATAATATCGTGTAAATATTGCAAAATAAACATTGCGGTTTTATTCCTCTAACTCCTTAAAAGGACTCCAGAGAGAGAGTATATGAACGTACCGTTAATGTCTTGCTGAGGAAGATGAAGTCCGATTATGCATGGCCTCGTCTGCAGAAGGATGAAGCTAAGGTATAAGTGTGTATGTATGTGTACACATTTTCAGCAATGGAAACACACCTAAAAATAATATAATAATAATGGTGTTGACATCCTGCACCTTGAAAAGCATTTGCATGCGGATGCTGCATCCCATCTCATCTTTACTTTTCCAAATAGATGGAATGAATGAATGAATAGTGGAGTCATGATGTTTCTCTTTTTTTTTTGAAGCCCAGCTGGATTGCGGTGGACTTTGATAACTGGAGAGACTGGGAGAATGAAGAAGATGAGGGAAAGGAAGAGTATGACAGATATGTGGATGTGAGTACAAACATTGTGTTTAATAATGAGGTCAGCTATTCTGATCACATTGAATGACTTGCAAGATTGCATGTAATTTGTTAACTTTGTAATACGTAATCTCATTATTTCTCTGAGAACTTGGATTCAGGCCTGCATCTGTGCACTTGGCTTTCCTTTTTCAGATGATCCAAGAAATGGCTGCCAGTAATAAAGGAGAAGCACCAGATATGGGTGATCTAAGTGATGTAAGTGCAGATTTTGGCTACTCTTAAAAAAGCAAACAATAAAAAAATGTAATTATTTTTGAACATTTGGATACTGAAAGTGATCTATTTATGTTTGTCTTTCTTTCTTCACCTACAGTCTGACTAATCACTCTGTCCTGTGGTTGTGGCGTATATAAATGATTGCTGAGAAAATGACAAAGACAGCCCTGTGTTTGCTGAAGTGTGTGATCTATACTGCCGGCACAATAAGACACTGGCTTGTGCCCTCTTGCGGCTACATTTGTGATCTATACTGATGATAATGTCTAATATATTATTTCAATTTACTTGATATTTTCTATGGGTTTATTTATTGACACTGTATACTGATATTTTTTGTTGATTTTAATAAAAATATTTTAACACTTTTGTTTGAAATTTTGTGATAAGGTGTTTTGCGTTTTGAGGTTGCATGCTTTAATCAGAAAATGAACAGAGTTATTATAATGGATCAAGGTAGTTAGTGAAAGATAAATTGGCTGTTTATTCTGGTAATTCAAGAATATAGCAGTAAATCAGCATTATTGACACCAGCTTCATTCAATATTTTTAGTTTTGGACAGCTCAGTAAATACACTGACAGTAGACACTTATAGAATATTACACACAACATAATAAAAATTAAAAACTAAATATTAAAATATTTTTAAAATGCCCAATGAAACAGTAGATTCCCTTGAAGTAAGCTTGTAAAACCAACTACCACCAGTTTTATTGTGTTTTTGTGTTGAATGATTAATTGTATTTCAAACTATTTAAATATAAGAGGGTTGCGTAACAGCATGTGTAAATCTGTATAAAATTTACTGGAAGGTTTTTTAACCAGTTGTAATTGTTCTACACACGTATGGCGGTTTATATCAGACTACTTCTGTCTTTTATTTAAATTGCGGAATAAAGTCCATCTATTTTATTTACTTTTAATCAGACCGATTATGTCTTCTACTTACAAAAATGTTTGTTTAAAATATCTCTTTCGAGATATTTTAATGGAACAGTGTCAGTTTTCGCAGGTAGCTCAGCTAACTGATAAAGGAGCTTTAATGTTTTTTTTCTGGAAATGTTAAAACAAACTGTACTTTTAAAGTACAGTAATTTAAATTAGGTCGACATCTCCTAGTTTGGACTGCGTGGCTTGCCGTAGTATGTGACGTCAGCGTTCACCGGTACTGTACTAGCGTTTGACGTTATTATACTCTGTATTACCTCTGAAAACACTCCAGAATGGCTTTCCAATGCCAGCGAGACTGTTATATGAAAGAGGTATGAGACCTTTTGAAGACAGTTCTTTACAGCCGAGCAGAACATGGTCGTCTCCGGATAAATTTATTCATCTGGTAGCTCACGGTACTCGCATTGCTAGCTAGTGAACCACGTTACTGCTGTTAGGTAACATGACTTGAAGCACACTTGACTTAACGTTTGGTAGAAACGGATTTTGCTGCTTCAGTGCAGAAGCTGAGTAGCCAGCGGTGTAAACCTAGCTAGAATCTCATCTTAATGTTCCCAATCCTTTGTCTAAAATTTGACACTCAAAGGTAATTGACGCGTTTCGCTGTGTTCCCTTTAGTTCGTTACGTCAGTGGTGTCCTGCTGCCCAGCTGAGCTCACGCAGGAGGTCAACGGGAAGAAAGAAACCCTCAAGGGCTTCAACATTAAGCTCCAAGATACCATCTTGTTTCCCGAAGGAGGCGGTCAGGTAAGATGATGTTTATAAATATATTTCCATCTGTATGTACATTAATCCAGTGCACTTTGCAGTTCTACGTGTCATTACTGTAGTACTGTCTTTTCCTCATGTTGTGTTGTTCTCCTTCAGCCTGATGATCATGGGCTGCTTGGAGATGTCCCAGTTTTTAGGGTGATCCGTCAGGGAGCTGACGCCTTACACTTTGTGACTTCGCCTCTGCAAGAAGGTCAGGAGTTGACCGTGAAGCTGGACTGGGAGAGGAGGTTTGACCACATGCAGCAACACTCAGGTGAGTAACATTGAGCTAACCAGGTTATAGACTGCTGAAGGAAACTCCTCAGTCAGATTGAACAATGGCTGCAATATTAAAATCATGACTATGATTTTAATATTGTCCTTTATTTTCTTCCTGACTTAGGTCAACATTTGATCTCAGCTTTGGCAGAAAAATTTTTTGGATACAAGACCACATCATGGTATATCACCGCTGCAGAATCCTTACCCTGAAAGTATTTAGTGTGTATGTTTACCCCTCTTCTGTGTTTTTATTCTAAGGGAAATGGGCCGTCAAAGAAGCAACATTGAACTGGACACGACCTCTGTGAAGCCTGCTCAGCTCCAGATGCTGGAGGAAGCTGTAAATGAAAAGATCAGAGCCCACGTGCCTGTAACTGTTGAGCTGCTCTCCATAGAGGATGTGGATAAGGTGCATGTACTAACAGTTATTAATACTAAACTATTCTTTTATTAAAATATTAATTTTACTTGATTATTGATTCATAAATCTTTTCACCTGGTTAAAGATTTCACATGTACAGCATGTCACATTAGAGGTGTGTGTGTGTGTGTGTGTGTGTGTGTGTGTAAACCAGGTGAGGAGTCGAGGGCTGCCAGAGGACCATGCAGGGCCCATTCGAGTCGTTACTATTGAGGGAATAGATGTGGATATGTGCTGTGGAACCCACGTGTCTAACCTCAGTGACTTGCAGGTTTAATTTCACACATACAAGCAGACACACAACACCGTTACTGAGAAAATTGTTACAAATTCGTACAACTGTGAAGTGAACAGGACACATGTTTTGATGTGATGCTTTGACCGACAGATTTTTAAAGACTTCTGAAGTCATGAATGTGTCCCGGCACAATTTCTTTTTCACATATTTGTAGGATTAATTGTACCTCAAGTGATTATAATAAATGGGTGCTTTTGTGCTTCCTTTCTCATTGATTTTTAGGTAATAAAGCTACTGAGAACAGAGAAAGGAAAGAAGAACAAAACCAACCTCATCTTTTTGGTAGGAAACAGGGTGTTGAAGTATGCTCAGAAAAGCTACAACACAGAGCGATCTCTGGTGTCTCTCCTGCAGTAAGTTGGAATCATCAAAATGTCAATAATGAATGTTTGGTTAATTCCTGAAATTTGAAATGGGGAAAAAGTATTTTCATTATTTGACAGAACTGGACCTGATCAACACGCCGAGGCTGTTGAGAAGCTGCTGAAGTCTGTGAAGCTCCTACAGAAAGTAAGAGCATTTCATCAGATATTGCCCACTGAATGTGCTGTTTTGAGAACTATATGAATCAATTTCAACATGCACTGCATTACGGACAGTATATTTACTGCTGCATAACTCGTCACATAATTTCTAATAGTCATATAAATATCTTGGGCAGACTAACCTGAACCTACTACGAGAAATGGCCTCACTCATCGCTCAGAATTTTAAGAACAACCCCCAAAGTGGCAACTTTTTTAGCCTCCACAAGTAAGACTCAATTTCAGCAGGTACAGCATTGTACAACCTCTGTAGCATCAAATATTATTAACCCACAGCGACGACACAAGAACAGTGTTTAAAAGGCAAGAATTAATGTGTTTCACACAAAGACAATGTTTCTTTCATCCAACAGGAAGGATGGTGACAATGAGTTCATGAATATCCTCGCTACTGAATTAAACACTGAGGTACGTCTAACCAGGCTGCTTCATTGGCTTTAGCAGGTAGCTGTTGGTGAAACCTTTTTGTCTGCCTTTAGGAGACTTTGGTTTTCCTGACTGTTGGAGAGGAGAAGGGACCTGGTTTGTTTTTACTGACTGGACCCAGTGGACCAGTGGCTGAACTGGGACCACAGTAAGAGACTCCACCGCCACATATTTCTCCTCTTCTGTACAACCCTTAATGTAGATATGTATATTTCCCTTGCTTCCAAGGGTGTTGGAGCTTCTCAAAGGAAAGGGTGCTGGGAAAAACGGACGTTTTCAAGGCAAAGCCAGCAGCCTGGCACGACGAGGGGAGGCCGAGGCTTTGCTGCAGCAGCACTGCAAACGTCTCAACTCAGGGGAAGAATGAACACAGCAATGGTTTATTTCATTTTATATCGTGGGAAACTATACAGTTAATTGATCCTGTGGTATGTGTTCAAGAACTCATGCCAAGAAATCAGTTAGTGAAAATGTATCTAGTATTGACTTCTGTTCAACACATCATGTACATACAATTTATTTTCTGTACTGTAATTCAGCATGACATCTGGACTTTTTTTGTGGAGACTGTAAAGTGCTCAGGTGACAGAAAACTCACTTTGTCATCAGTCCCATTAAAAAAAGAGATACCCTTTTAAAGGACCTGCATTTCATTTCTTCACTGTTTTCCCCCACTAAACATACCGGTAGGTACTTTTTCCCAGATTAAACAGGCAAACACTCATTCATCAATGTTCAACATATTTAATATATTTAAAAGATCTGTTAGTGTAATATACAAAAAAAACGGACACTGTTAACAACTGACAATATCTGCTGAGTGACCAGAAAAATCGAAACCCTTGTACACTGATACAATAAAGCACAGACCTGTAATGCATACTAACTGGAATTTAATTACCTTACCTAAATACACCAAGTGAAAATATTAAAAACCTGTCAAAAGCTCCCACTTCTTCACACTCACCAACAAACATTTGAAGAATACAACACTTGTGTTGGATTGTATTAACATGTACAGGGAGTCTATTTATCTGGGTGTCAAAGGCAGCGGTTTAGAAGCAAATCTATTGCTCGAGTCTGTTGCAATTTAGCAGTGTAGCCACAGTGTTTGTGGTAAAATATGATCATATAGTGCAAATATGCAAGCACCCCTTCCCATTTAATTAGACGTCTGTAGCATAAGCAGCAGGAAGATATTTAGATTGGCTGGCAGTCGTGCGCAGTTCATGTGATCTTGTGGCCATTTTAAGATCTTCTGTTGCGCTTCTTCCATAACAGTTATTGTAGTGGCCTCACGATCTTCATTGAGATGTAGTTCTGGGAAAAAGAAACAAAAGTAACTGCTTCTAGTCTGGATGAGTATACAAATAACGCAGCCTCAGGATTTGATGTCACCAAGCTCTCTCATGACAGGAAGGAAGAACTTCAGAGTACCTGGAAGCAGCTCATCTAAACTTATTTGAATTCCTCTGTACTAGTAAATAATTTCAGAAAGACCAATACTCCCAGATTGTACTTACTGGTAGTGAGTACAGCAGAATGGCGAGGAAGAGAATCACTATGGTGAGGATGATCAGTGTGATGAAGATACACCTGAATCTTCGCCACACAATGAACTTCATGGTCTTGCATGGATTGGTGAACCAAAAGAACGATGTTTCTGGGCGACTGATAAAAAAGGAAAAACATTTTCTAGACATTACGTGTTGAACTACACATAAATTCACTCACTGTCATTTTGTTAATTGGCAGAATGTAAAAAAGAGACTGTTTCACATTCATACTTGGGAGGGTCCAGTTTTGGGTTCATGTTTGGCTCGTCCCTGCCTTTTCCAGCAGGTCTCTCCTCTGCATTTGCTTCGCTTATTATCTCAAGTGTCATTTCCACTTTTCCCTGAAAACGCAAGAGAGATTTTAAAAGCAGAATAGATCAACATTGGAATATTGGAGACCAGACACTTCAAAATAGGCATGTTGTTACGTCTGTCAAGGAGGTCCCATAATTCTGGTGACATGAGTCACCAGAATCACATGAGTCACCAGAATTATGTAAAAGTTACTAAATAGATTTCCATGAAACATGAGGATGAGTTGTACTTTTTAACACTGCAAGATGGGGAGTTGAACTATTTCCTCAATTTTTCAGAAAATAAATGTATCTTGATGGGAAAAAAAACTAAAATAGACAAAATGACATTCAAAGTAAATTTACTCTAAATATACAGACCAGCAAAGAAATCTGAGGGGGACATGCAGACTGCTTTGTGAGTCATTCTTTCTAAACTGGAGATGAGAAGTCGTCATGAAAGCTACAGCAGATCTAAGTCAATGTTCTTATTTAACTAACTCATTTATTTCTGGCTATACTTTCAATCACACTTACACCAAGAGCCTTCTCTCCATCCTTTTCAATGGAGCAGGGCCACCAGCCTCTGACTGAATGCTGAGCAAACAGAGACTTGGTGTTGTCAGTCTTGTTCGGAGCTCCCATTTCAAAATCATCCATCATCTTTAAAGAGCACTTCTCCGGGGTCTTGGCTGGAGGAACAAGATTACACAAATCCAGCTCCAGTGTGCCTGAGATCAGAAAGTTATAACGGTCAAGTTTTAGAATTGTGGTTTCCAGGTAAGCCAACATCTCAAATCAGATTATATTGTCTTTGTTTCATTTGGAGATGAAACTTCAAATGGACGATTCAGAACAACAATGTACCGAAATCAAATAATTTAAATGTGATATGTAATGTATGAATCTGGTTGATAATGTGTTGTAATGAGAGAGATGTTGTTGATTCAGGGGATGGGAATTTTACAAACCAATAGCTTCTACCCGTCAACCCTTTTTCTCTTTTCAGATGTTGTTGTCGATGTTCCAAAACTGATGAAAGTGAAGTCTGCCATAATAACATGTCGGGAAAAAGAAAAAAAATACACAGACTAAAAACAAATAAAAAAAACTTCTCACCAAGATAATCATCCAAGGAAAATTTGTCATTATCCCATATCTGAGCAATGAACTTGGGAGGAATCCTGAACTCTGTCTTGTCAAGACTCCAAAAGTGCTCCTGTTGAAAAAGAACAAATATTATAGAGGTATACGTTTAACAAGCAGGCCTTACTGTGTTCCATTTGTACTGTATAAAAATGACTGATTGGGTCAGACAAGCCTCACCTTCATGGACACAAGACAGAGTTGTTCAGCAGGTAGGAAGTCGAATTCGAAGACAAGCCTCCAGTTAAAGTTGCCGTCTCCATCCAGAGACCTGTAGTGGACGTCAGTCTTCTGCTTGTTCTCCTCCATTCCTGGCATCCAGCTAGAGAGGAAGCACAAAGGTGAGCGTTCATCAGTAACCCCTCTCACTATACAGTTTTTAGAGAGAGTTACAGAAATCAATGTGAATCAGTCAAAAGAGGATTTTACAAATGGCTGCCAATGAGCGATAATTTTGTTTCAAGGATTCATAAAGTTGATTTAATCTTCACCTTAATTCTAATTAGAAACAACATTCTGGAGCAAATCAAAGGCAATAATTGAATAAAAATGTGTTCAAATCAAACAGCATCTATAAAATTCAAAGACCGTAAAATCTAATTTTGAAAATTTATGAGCCATACCCTTTGACGTAGATGTCACTCATGCTTTCTCCTGTGATGCTGGTCTCATCTAAAGTCACTTCTGTAGTGTTCCAGATGATGGCGCGCAGGAAATACCTGAACACACACACACACACACACACACACACACACACCTAGTTTAAACTCAATAGTATCTGATGTGACAAAGGGGATGAAACTGCTCTGCAATTACTTCTTCGGCTTGCGTGGTGTGATATCAAAAGGAGGTCCAGGGATGCCAATCGATTTGGGGAACACGTCCACCCACATTTGAAGGCTTCCCTAAAATTAACAGACCACAGAGGTTATCCCAGAATAACTGCGTCAGGGAGGATATACATGTTAAATGTGAGATGTGGCATCTGACCTGAGACAGATTCGGCTGGAAGGTGCTGTAAAGGGTCCTGGTCTCCACGTGTTCAGGGACAAGCCCCTGTTTTCTGAGCACATGCAGACAGATTCGTTCTGAGGGCGGACCCAAGTGCTGATGAATTTCCTTACCGGTCTCTGATAGGATAATATATATCGTCTCAATATATCAGTTAAATAACACATGGCAGCAACACTGATGTTTCATGTCATTACAGCACCTACAATCTAGTGCGACATTAAAAAGTGCAGCCGTATGTTTTAATGTTTTACAGCAGTTGATGACTACTGTGATGTATAGGTACAATAAGAAAAGTTAGCGTCAGTTCTCCAAGGGTGGTAATGTCAGTTGGCTGGTCCAGCACTTTGGTTCAGACTGAAATGTGATTGTACAATCAAAATATAAAGTCTGGCTGGATTTCTACAGACTTGCATGGTGGCCAGAGAATCTTAATGGTCTTTGTTCCACAATTTTCCTTTTTCAACACTTGAATTTAAGTCCACAGTCAGCGCTGTAATATTAATTCATGCTCCCCTTCAAACAAATAACAAATAAGTGCTATAACATCATGTCAGCATTACCACTGTGAACTCGTTGGCACGCTGGCATTGATGTGAAAGCTTTGCGTTGTTTGAACCCGTCTAACCAACAGTCAAATCAGAGTTGGATTATGTCAACCTCATTGCCACTGCTGCCTTAGAAATGATTGACATTACCAAATTCAGCCAGTGTGTATTCTTTGCCATTGAAGGTAAGCGATGCACCGTTGTCTTCAGACCTGGGTTTGGACAAGCCTTTCATCCGAGCCAGGTTCTCCAGAATCTGAGATGGCTTTAGTTGGTCCCGCCACTGGTTGATACCAGAGCTAAGATGCCGAGAGAGAGGCATCAAAGAGTCATCTCGCTCAAATAGCTACCATTTCCATAAATAAAATTAATTTTCCTCAAGACCGTCCACACCAAATTTTTTCTTACATGCAGTAAGTTTGAGGGTGGCCACAGTAGGAGTTATATCGGGACAGGAAGCGGTTCTCAAGGTCAATCACTGTCTCGCCGACCTTCTCATCACTGCTCAGAAGATCATAGTCAAAGACAGAGATCTTGAGGTCCTTATCTTGGGGCAGGAAGCACGTCATCTCAAACATTCTAAAAAAGAAAAAAAAAAATGAAAGTGAGAGTTACAAGATTAGATAAGGTCCCTTTTATGTTCAGATTTGTCCCTTCATAGTGTTTACCTTCCAAACACGGGGTTGGTGGTGTTGGGTAAGTAATCATCCCTGTTATCTATCGTCTTCCTTCCTAGTGATATCTTTATGTATGGATCACACTGAGCAGGAGAGAAAACAGGAGTTCAAGCAGAAGATGCCGACTGTACCAGCCTGCACTGAAAAGCGGTGGTAATAAAGTGTCTCACTCTGCCATTGTTGTCTTTGGGCTGCAGGTCTATGGCGCGAACCACATAAATCCTGACTAAACACTCCTGAGGTCCACTATCTGGCAGCTCCCTGAACTGACGAGGAGGAGGAGCGACCCCCGGATCATCTGGAAGAGGGTACACCTTAAACGAGCCCTGCAGACACAAGACGACACACAAATCAAGACTGGAATGTCATCAAGGAAACTGGTTCATTTTACAGCTTTTTGAGTAAATCCGCTCCTATAACATTATAATATTCTTTAACAAAGCATTATTCATTTTTAAGAGTTCTGAATGATGTCAAATTACCTTCAACTCCCCAACCATAGTGGGGTCTTCATCACCGTTCTCATTTTTGCCTCGCTGTAGTTTGAAAGTATTGCAGAAATCAGTCAGCCCTTTGAATTCTGGGACATTCTCCAGCTCACAGTCGTACACCTGAGAATAAACAACACACTGTAAGGCAACAGTTCAGGACAGAAGCATGACTTTACTTCTGGTGAAGGCAGATTTAAAACAAGCTTACTTTGAGGGTGTCGTATCCTTTTTTGAGATAAGGGCCACATTTCTGCTGGTCTCCAATTGAAGCGTAGAATTTACTCCACCAATCAACCGTCTCTTTTTCCTAAACATTGAAATGCATTATTTTAATCGTCATGCATATGGTTCTCTGCATTTGGTGATTTCTTGGTCTTATTCTTTAATTTACTCTCACCTTCTCTGCTTGCTTTTTGGAGAGAAAGGATGCAAGTGTAAAAAAGAAGATGAGGATCAGTACACTGACAGCAGCAACAAAAATGCAAACATACATCAGGAGTACTGGCAAGATGGTAAATGACGACGAACAGGCAGTTGAAAAAGAAGTCTTAGCAGCAATTTGAGGACTGACAGTGAACCTAAAAACAAGGGCGTAACAAAGGGAAATTCCCAAAAATTGTTCTACTGAATTAAATCCCTGGGTTTGAGGCACTTTCATGGTTAATGTGCTTTCCGGTGCCATAGGGTAGATGTTTTAAATATTAACCAACCAAGATTTCAGTCTTAATATTAGTAATAATAAATCAGTAGGTTTACAACTTCTCTTGAAGCATAGTACTGATTATCAAAATTTAGATTTTTTAAAAATTCCTTAGAAAAACTATTTTCAGATGATGTAAAATTTAGAAAAGAGTTTTGGGACTTATTTTTCTTACCTTGAGTTAAATAAGAAAATGTGTTTCATTCACATCCATACACTGAATATGAAGCTACAGCCAGCAGCCCATTAGCTTAGTTTTAACCCATTTGAAAGCCCTAATCAATAGTTTCATATTCAAAACGTGCATGACTGTATTTTCATATAGAAATAGTCTCACAACCCGTCTTAATTACTAAACATGTTTGTTTTTTCTTTGCTTCTAACCTTTGGCTTCTATACACATTAAAAATTCAGAACAGTTAAGTTGATGACCTTTAAAAAGCTGGTAGACAGATGCGATCCCCTCCAAATGCCGGCCCAACTAGCTGCTCGCAGTAACTTCATATTCATTGTGGATACAGAATGACAAATTCTCAGTTAACTCTTGGCGAGAAAAAATAAGCATCCACCAACCCAAACATTTAGAATTTTGATGCCATCCTGGGGGGGCCTTAACATTTCCCATTTACATGTTACACCCCTGTGGTGAAAAAACAGAATGATTAAATGTGTTCATTAATTTAGAGGCAATTAAAATAAGTACGAATGCGGTTATTGTGACGATTTCAACGTAGATTAATTGCAGTGTAAAATTATTAAGAGACCTTTGTCAAGCACTGCATTGTGGAATAAGTGATCTCAGCCTTCCGGTCTCATTGGTGCCCAGACTTGTGAATTAGAAAGCTACAATACAAGCGAGTAACCATACATACAAAATGGGAGGTAGGGGAAGCCAGTTTGTTGACAGCAGTTGACATGCTGTACATGAACTGTAAGCCAGAGTAATAAAGTTTGTCAAATTTGACTCGAGTGTCAAATTGTGCACTTCTTAGTGACAAGAGGCAACTTCACTCGTGCTTGACGAAGCCATGAAAGACACGAATGATAAATCACACAAATATCCGATGGTAGAGCTCACCTGTGCCTCTAACAGGGGTCTGGATTCTTCCATATTAATGGCGACATATTTGGAAGGTGAAGCCATCATCAGAGCCACTGTAAGTAAGGACAACATTAGAACAAGGATCTTTGTCTCTGGCCAAGTTGTGTAAGCACATTGTTACTTTTGCTTCCTTACTTTTGGAAGACATGGCTCCCTCTGCGGTGATGACATACGGGTCACATCTAAACTCCTCCAGACTGGTGATAGTGCACTGACCAACCACAGGTTTCCTCCCAAATGGACGGTGGTCAATCACCTTGAGCACAATTGGAGGAGTGTACATCTCATCCTTTGGAAGGAGCTGGATGAAGGGTGTGAAGCAGTAGTACAATGAATACACAGTCGTACACAGTAGAAATACAGCAGTTGCTTTTGAATATATTTTCCTTGTTCTGCAAGTTTAAACATGCCCCCACCCTCTAGCTCAGCCCCCCCAGCTTGCTCTTACCACTTTGATGAAGAGGACAGAGCTGGGGAAGTTGGGGCTCTTCTTCATGTTCTTGATGACGGCTGATTCCACCCTCTGGCCCCCACACTCCACCACAAGGCTGGGTGAAGACACTGACGCCAGCTGGTACGGCTTCATGTTCCTCAAGCCCCATGCTAGAATCTGTAAAGACACCCACCAACACATGCGCGCACAAGCACAAGCACAAGCACACACACACACACACACACACACA
This sequence comes from Antennarius maculatus, assembly GCA_013358685.1. Lineage (NCBI taxonomy): Eukaryota > Metazoa > Chordata > Actinopteri > Lophiiformes > Antennariidae > Antennarius > Antennarius maculatus. The sequence goes on along the minus strand of CM023626.1, from coordinate 7,408,279 downwards.
CAGGCTTTAAGTCACTTTATTATTTGTGTTAGTTCAGATCAAGTCTCAAAGGTCGTGTGTTACCTCCACAGCGGTAAGCTGCACCACAGGCCGGATGCCCTGAGGAACCATGTAGAGGTTCTCTGATCTCTTTGGGGGAACCAGGGGGAGATCGGTCTCACCCGACTACAGACAGAAGGAAGCATTGATTATACAGTACTTACATTTACACGATTGACCAACTGAATGAGTCTACCAATGATAGACTTGTGAGGTTGTGATATACATGAAATGGAGCATATTCTCCATCACTTTCATGACAAACCTTGTCATTAAGGATTAGTTCAGCAGCCACGAGTGCTTCCCCTGCCTTGTGACCTTTCTGTATGATGGGATGCCACAGCAGTTTGGGAGTCTGATCTATGCCTGGGTTCAACTTCACCATCGGCACACAGACACTGCGGCCCAGCAGCTCATCCTTTCCCTGGGCAGAAGATGAGATCAAAGTCATGTCTTCGTTTCCATTTTGACGCTAATTCATGATTTTAAAAAATACATATTCATCAGAAGTATTCCACTAGTAAATGTGTTATAAGGTGCTACTTAGTTACTGATGTAAATCTGTCATAACCTACCACTTGGTCGTGGTCGTAGAACTCCAACACAACATCAGGAGGAAGGTGAGCAATGTTCTGTGGGTCTCCATAAATCTCCACGTCATTGAAAATAAGAGTTTGGTCCCAGGTTGGGTTCAGCGTTGCTCGCAGCTTCTCAGTTGTCTTACTTACATGTAGGAAGGACACATGTGCATATGGGTCTGTGAAAGAAAAATGCATGTTCATGTTTTTAAATGATTTTCACGCACATTTCATTTGAAATCTAACGTTTGAAATGCAAACGGCACTAGAATCTAAATGTCTAATTAGGGTTTTGACAAGTGGAATCGTACCAGAGAAACTATCTTTGTCCATAGATGTCAAGTTCCGTGCTTGATAGATGTAGACTCGGAGATGGTACAGATATGACCCTGGGGGAAAAAACATTCTGTACTAAGGATTTACGTATATATCTTCATAAACATATATATTTTGATGTGGGTGATGATTTTTGTGAGTCACTACATGCACTATATTGCTCACTGTCATAAGAGCAGAACACCGTTGGCGTGTTTGCACCAAACATCTTAGTGGTGTCAGCCTTGGAGCCTTTCTCGTTGGTGTCAGTATCAACCCCCTGCAAAGTAAAACACAGAAGACACCTTCAAGCTTTCAAACTGTTAATGCAGCTCAAATTTCCAAATTAAACTAGAACCAAGGCAGTCAGAGACTGCAACATCCCACAACACCCCTGAATTCAAAATTGTACCCTGACCTACTAGTGCTAGTGGGTCAGTGCTAGTGCTTTGGTCTATGACCTACTGTCATAGATCAAAGCACTAGCTTTGCTCACACTGGCCTTCTCCCTTATCTTTCTATCTTATCCGGTTCCTGAGTGTACAAAAGTTGAAATTTGACGTTGACCTAGCTTTCTAAAGGTCAAGGTCATTATCATCCCCTTTGTGACCGGAGTAATTTGCTTTTTGTTTTATCTTTCTATCTGCAACGGTTGAGAAGATATTTGGTGGACTAACGAACGGACAGATGGACGAACACACAAACACTGACAGTTAGAATACATCACCGCTTTGAAGCAGGATGTAAACCACAGCACTGCTGATGTGTTGAACACACGAGTAAATATTGACCGTGTTTTGGTGACTCATCGAGCTCAGATCCGCTTTCATGCCTTTCCTTTCTCTCCTACTCGCATGGACAATCCCCATAGAAGCAACAGTAAATAATCTATTTGACACCCGTTAAATGTTTCATAAATGCATTTAATAAGAAAGGTGATAGAGATTTGCTATAAAGATAACAAGTATATAAAACAGTTTTTTTCTTTTATATAAAGTTGGGTGTTTCAGCATGAGGGTTCCCTGGAATATCGATTAATTTTTGGATCCTCGAGTGGCCAATCAAGTTACTGTACTTTTATTTTTGGCAACCTTATAACAGCTTAATTTTTTCACAACAGAAGGTTGGCACATCAGTGTAACATCAAAGTTGTAAAGTCTCTTATTTTTTTGCTCACCAGTGCCCCCTCTAGCTGGAAGATGGCAGATGCCCCCATCCGGTCCTCCGGTGCCATCTTTCGCCTCCAGCGCCTCCTACGAAACGTGTCTGATGAACGCTCCTTCCTGTGGAACTTCCAACCAATCAGGGAAGAAAATTCCCAGCCTTCGGGGTCACCTCTGTCCTGCCTCTGTGAGGAACAATTAAAATCAGTCATATAATGATTAGGAATGAGTAGATAAAACTGATAATGTACCACAGTGTATAGAGTAGTAGTGTCCTAAGTGTCCTATTGCCCTGTGCTGACCTCAGTAGCCCCTCCCGCAGGGAGTGCAGCTCTCTTGCGAGGTCGAACCAGCCTCCTCCTGCGGTGGACATGGTACACCTTCTCTGTAGGAACCCAGGACCGAGGCTTGTCATCGGGGGGAATAGTGACCCCATACTCCCAGCCTGTAGGGTTTGAGACACACACACTAGCAATTTTCTTTTGTTTCATGATGATTTAAATTTTGCCACAGAAATTTTTATCAATACTACTACAAGCATGAGCGAGTCAGAGCACTGTCTACAAGGCGCAGATTGAAAAGCAGACGCTATCACGTGAGGTAAACGCCTGCACCTTGATCATCCACAGCTCTGTTGTCATCCACATTCCACTCGTCTTCCCACATCCAACCTGGAGGACACTCAAACTCTGCAGGGTTTCGGCTCTTCTCTCCGTTCTGCGCAACATATAGTATATAGATTAGATTATAGACTAAACTTCAATCATAAGTCTCTGGAGACAATCAGAGTAGAACAAAGACTGTCATATTTAGAGCCACCATGCTGTTCTCACCACGTCGGTGAAGGGCTCAGAGGCACCCTTCCACTCTCCCCCAGGGAAGCGAGCCTCGTTTTGGAACACCTCATCCATGAATTCTGTGTGTCCAGCGTCCGCCTCTGTTAACAGACTGAAAAACAGCATCAACTGTTTATTATTTGAGCCTGGAAAAAGAAAACCCCCAAAAAACATACTGGATTTAGTGTAGAGGGAGAACTTGGTTAAATCACAACGATGTTGGAGGTCTGTCATTGTTGTTGTAAAGTAGAAATGAAGTATTTCTACTTCTTTTTTTTAAACTTTCAATTAAAAAAAATATTTAGATTTTGGCATTATTATAAATATAGCTGGTTTTTCCCCATTCAATTTAGGGATCCTCCATAATCATACTCACGCTTTCTCTGGGTCAATGAACCATTCTCCTTCCCACTCCCATCCTCTGGGTGGCATGAAATATTCTTTTTTCAGCTTCAGCTTCCCAGTAACGTCAGAGAATTTGTGTCGTCCCACCAGTCCTGTGGTTCCCCATTTCCCAAACACCTGGGCCTGATTCTCATACTGTAATTCAAAAAAAAAAAGCTTGAAGTTTTAGATACTGACCTTTTACTGAAAATACTATTTTTGTCCAAGTTGTATGAGATGTTTTACCAGCTCGGCAAACACACTGAAGGTTCCCTCGGAGAAGGAGTTGAACTTCTTCTCGTGAGCCGACAGACCCAGCCACATGTTGAGTCGAACCTGGACCGGCACCTTCAGACCTTTGTTCTTGTCCATGGGGTACTGAGAGGAAAGCAGGTCGAGAAAACACATTAACACACTATGAATTAATCCTTAACTTTCATGATGGGGTATGTGTACCTTCAAAAAGATGGTCTGCGTCTTTCCACACTGTTGCCCACAGGCTTGCTCGCTGTATGTGGAGTAGAGGACTTGGTTAGCGGGGATACGACCGTAAGCCACCCTCTTCTCACCACGCAGCATCCAGACGATCACATCCGGCAGGCTGTTTTGAGGCTGGACACAATGACAGTCAAAGCATGTGAGGAAATACAGGACTATAGATAGGAAGTACCAATATATTGTCTGTTTATTCAATGCTTCTTGATTTTTTTGAGCATTATTGCCTAATTTTCAGGTCAGGTTTCACTAAGGGGAACTGAACTTCTGTCTCAGAGACAGACGAGTTCAGAGACTTCTCATCTCCGTACCTCTTCAGCCAACACTTGGAGTTTGTCTGCCCAGGCCTCAATATCCGGCATGGTTTCACGGATTTCTCTGGCCTCCTCTCTCATTCTTCTGGCTCCGTCCTTGATGTTGGTCAAAGAGTTGTCTCGTAGCTTTTTGAGTTGAATGTCCAGAGACGTCAGGTTGGCTCGACCTTCCAGCTCAGGCATTGGGAAGCTGGAGAGTGAAGACAAAAAGAATTTACATGTCAGTTTATCCAAGTCTCTGTGCTTCATCTCAACTTTTGTTAAAGTCAAAAGACACACAATTCTTTCTTCTTTGGAAACAATATTTATTTACCTTTCCAGGTCTTCAATTAGTTGAGTGAGCAATTTTAGCCACACTTCTGCCAGCTGGTTGTCAGAGACCTTTGCCAAGATGCCTGTTTTGAATGCCTCCAGGTTGGATTGCTGCACAGCATCACAATACGAGTAAATAATTTGCTCCTGTATTAACCTTTTTAGGCTGAATGTTTTTCTTGACACATGCACAGTCATGCTCTAAAAAGAGCTCTAAAGCCTTGAGGCAATAAATAGTCAATTCTGATCTGTCAAAGGTTTTTGATGAGTACAGAGAATAATGCAGCATTACCAGACGGTGTGTGATATAGAGGATGATGTTGGAAGTGTCCATGCGATGGCTGATGTCCTCCCAGAATGAAGTAACCACCACCACTGGCTTAGTTCCCGCCCATGGCAAGTAATAGTAGTGATTTCCTGAAAGATTTAAACACATTAAAAGTATTTCCAACAAGAAAGGGAGCAGTGATCAATGGGAACATCAGAGCAGCTACGTCACTGACCATCAAAAACAGCACAACTATACTGTGTGGTGGAGGCCAGAGGTTTGCAGGTGGTGTCCAATTTGTTGCCGTAGTTACCGATGCTGACCTCAAATTGGATTGGCTCTCCTGGGTCCTGAATCATGGAGGCACTATGGAAGACTGCACACAGACAGAACTTCCTCCTCCTTTGGTACTTCTAAAAAAGAGAGGGAGGGAGAAGAGGAGGATATACTCCAAATCTTCTGTGTGAAAATGAACTCCAGTTATCAGGACTCATAATACCTGCGCCACCAGGATGTCATCACTGGGGATGCTTTCTACCATTTTATCAGCTTTCTCTTCCAGCTTAGTGCTCAGCTCGACCAGCACCCTGCCTCTGTATGCCACTCCTTCCCCCTGAACAGGCATTGGAGAAGTCAAAGGAGGTGATTGACAAGTACAGACAAAAAAGATCCAAACTGCTCTAAAATGAAACATTCATCACCACCTTTCCAAAGTTGAGATCCTCATAGGGGTCGGGTAAGCCAGTGAACTCTCTAGGGCTGCCATACAGGTTGACATAGCAGGGTCCGAAGACGGGCAGGAAACCCACTTCAGCCTGTCCCGTGTTAGCTGTAGAGAGATGAAACTAGACTCAGTATCTTTATGATTAGACTCAAGCTAAGCTAAGCAAAGCTTCAGTGTTAGTGAGCGTGTGATGCTGCTTTTGAAGCAGTGATGGGCGGATGGCGGTGGGCAACGGTGAATGTTGGGTAAGCGAGTGAAAGGCACAAATACACAAACAACAAATGTTTCAAGTCCTAATTCTATTATCATAACAATGACAGCATAGCTTTATTAGCCATGTGCACACAGACCGAGACTTCAGGAGCAAATTAGCGTGCACAACATGCTTAATGCTTTAAACTCATGCAACACAGGGCCAACAAAAAAAACAAAAAAAAAGCACAGCTGAACCTTCAAATGATGTCATTTCCTCATTTCCTGCATGTTCCTCTATTCCAGGAGAAAAGGGAAAATTCATGTACCGTTAAGAAAACATACAAACAGGTGAACAGTGGTCTTTAACTGCAAAATGTATTACTTCCACACAGTAATGAAGAAGAGATGTGTTGAATGCAATCATCTTCTGAACTTGGGTAGTAAAGTAAAATAGTACCAAAGCTAATACCTTCTATCTCTCCACCAGAGGAGGCAATCTTGGCCAGGTTCAGGTATGTGGTGCCTATAGCATCATTTCCTGTTACACGATCCCTGTAATCATGAAGACACAAAACAGTTCATCTCATTCTGCACACACTAACTGACACGTGTGATTAACTCTAGAATAACATGCAAACATCACATTGTGAAGGAACTGATATGCACTGCTTTTTCACCACATCTTTTGGAAGAGAAAAACATCCTTTACTACCACGTCTGCTGGCTATCAGATAATGCCCCGTTTTCAACACCTTCTGAGCGGCACATAGTTTTTCTAGTTTCCTCTTCCAGCCACTTCCCTTCAGGCTTCCTGGACTTCCAGACTTTTAATTCTCTCAAAAATACCCAGTAAGGAAAATTAGCTGAGTGTGTGCCAACAGGATTCTATGTTGCTGAGGGGAAGGGAGGGGCCTTCACAGGCTGAGTCATAATCTCATGCGGTTGGTGATGGAGCATGGAAACACACACACACACACACACACACACACACACACACACACACACACACACACACACACACACACACACACTTCTCTGTCAACCCCAGGCAACAGAGTCAAATATTTTCCCAAAGGGAATATAGTTCCAACATAAAATTTTAATTTAAAATAAAAATAAAATGGCAATCTTACCAATCAAAGACAGTCAGTTTGATACGTTCACACATGGAGGGGAACTACAGAAGATAGAAAGTGGTTAAAAAGTTTGACAAAAAACTGACACATTTGCTCTTTTATACCCCAACAATCCCCTTACCTTTACTTGGAGGTTGAGAAGTTGGTTCCACTCTGGATTTGCATTCTTCTCAATGATCTGAGTACATATCTATGTAGAAGAAAAACCACCACCTTAGCATTTCTTCTGTCACACAGTATTGTTCCATATAGAATGCTAACATTTAACGCTCGAGCATGAGAAATGACCAGGAAACCTTTTTGCCAGCGAATCGTGCTTCTAGAAAAGGATCCACCAGGTTCTTCTTGTTTTCTTCTCCTCCAAAAATCTCTTTCATGGTCTGGACAAACGCATCATCCACTGAAATGAGAAAATATTAGAACACTTCAGTGAATATACGTATATACGACATGTTCTGCTTTTACAAGTCGTGACCACAATAAAAAGAATTTAGCTGTGCATTACATCATTGGACCTATAATAGTTCCATGTTCAACCTGAATGATATGACTCCTTATTCATGAAAACCTAAAATCTAGAATCACATTGACAGCCATCCAAGAAAAGATCCATCCCCAACATCTCCAAAAAAATGTAATGAAAATCCTTTCATAACACTGATGAAACCCTCCTTGTGTTTCAAAATTTTTTGTATTCTGTATGCATTAAATTTGGATTGTTAGACATGTAATACAACTCCCCCCCTCTTACTCTGGGGAACGTCCTCAGCTCTGAACACCTTCAGTGACAGAGTGGCCCATCTCAGAGTCACGCCAGCTGGCAGCAGCAGATTACTCTCTATGTCGTCTTGATCGTCGTTTGGCTCCCTCTTCTCCACCTACGGGACGTCAGAGAGAAATTCCAGAGCTCAGAATGAACGAGGGGCACCGCCGCCGCCGCATTAATGGAAAGAGAATCAAGCAACATCAGTGACGGTCACCTTGGAGGTGTCAGACTTACCGGAGGCTCATCTCCAGTCCCAACTACAAAGAGGCTGACTTTGAGATAGCCTTTAGCCCCGGAGCTGGAGTCATCGGGGTCATTCAACAGGAGCCACTTCCTCAGGACACAGTGGGCTGAAATGAGACATGCATACAACAAAGTGACAAAACACAACAGAATTATTGATGATAGAAACAATCTTTTATTTTAATTTCCTCTCAAAGCCATTGTAAATAAAGACGAGAACTGCCAGTAATTTTTAAAATATTTAGATCTTTTTATTCTTATTCTAAGATAAATAAATGATTATGCAACTTGAATTCTACTTGCACAGATCTTTTAGTCTACCAAGAAGGCCACATTCTGTGTTTCATTTTTTTCTTCCTATCCTTGGTATTTTACAATCACTTCCTAGTATAAGCCTGGGGTTAAGGTCATTCTGCACTGAGCAAACAGAAGCATCCTTTGAGAAAATACAAATGACACACAAATTTGTGGTTTTTGAGAAGCTCACCTGGTTCATCATAAACATAACCAATGTCCAGCTGTCAGAGAGAGAAGATCAGCCACAGTCATTCACCCTTTGAATCCTCTTTCACATGATATTCAAAACAATGTGTGAAAACTGAATGAAACCAGATACCTTGAATTCTCCCATGAGACTATCAGCCCTGAGTGAATAAGAGTTATACACCTGCAGTGGAGAAAAAAATAATTCAGCTTGTCTATTCATACAAACTGACAATATATTAAACTTTGACTTTTCAAAATCACATGTGTGTACAGACCCGGAAGCTGATGTGGTTATCAAACAGATCTGATGGCAGCATGTGGACATTGTAGAAAAACATCTAGGAAAAAAATTAATAAAAAAAGAAAAGAAAAAGAGATCATTGATTTTAGACATTCAAACACAAGCTTGTAGTTTTGGTTTAGCCCATCTGTAACAAATCTGTGTCATCTACTGCTAAGAGAAATCACCTCATCGAAAAACGGGTTGTTTCCCCTCTTGATCCTCGTCCTGTGGGTCTGTCCGCACACACTAACCTTCACCACCGGTTTGACATTGTTGCCAGACAGTTGTCGGGCCTCAATGATCCGGACACGAATCTGAAAGACACAACCTTACAGTCTCAGAATGACAGCATCTGATTCTGTCCAATGACATTTTATATAAATGTGTGATTTACAGTACAAGACCTGAGAAGAAATTACGAGAACCAGAAATTTACCTCAACTTTGAATTTAAGAGGTGAAAATAAATTATTTTGCCTTACAGTTTGAGTTGGATTTTCCTGTAGTTCTTTTCAGGAGTAAGAAAACTTAACAAAAATTACAAAACATTACCATAGCTGTGATTAAGATAGAAAAAGGCCAACAGTTTTTTTCTTTTAAATAAAAGAAAAGGAGATCACGCTTCCTTCTGATGTTCTAATCTCCAGCCAAAAGCAGCCTCAGGTTATAGTACAAATAACAGTGCAAACAGGAATTCATGCTCTAATTTCTACACACACTAACAAATATGTGAAGTAATTAAAAGCAGACTGCACCGGTTTCAGAAGTGTAGCTTAATTTTTTGACAAACAAAAATACACCAGTAGAATAAAAATAATACGTTTAGCAGCTTTAAGTTCTTGGGAGTTAGATGACAGACATTATGGGTGTAGCTTTGCATTGGTCCCTTTAATTCATTGTGCAACACTTCAGCAGAGATAATACTGACTTGGAAATCTTGAGGTTTGTTGACCAGCCGGTGGCGGTTCTGTGCCCTAGCCACCTGACGGCGGAGGCCGCCAGCCTGACCTGGGGTTAATGGGGCCCCTGAGACACCAGTCTGGCCCCCGGCTGGTAGAGGTCCATCACCTTCTACACCACCATCTAATCAGTAGACACAGAGATGAAGCATGTGATGACTCTCTAACCTTTACTGCATCATTTGAATGAAATACACATACCAGCATCCACTGTGGAGTCTCCAGCTTGAGGGTCGTTGGGGTTGGGTATGGCGTTGGCTGGAGGATCATAGCCAATCACAAGGTTGATTGTAGCCTGGAATTAAATAGTTGGTTGGTCTATTGTTCTATATTCAAAAGGAGGACTGTTTTTTCTTTTTTTTTTCCATTAATCCATAAAGAATTAAACTCACTCCAATATTCTGTCCACTTTCATTGACCAAAGGGACATTTCTGGATGGCAGTGATCTCACTTGGCCAGAGGAAAGTTCTCTCAAAGAGATTTTGGTTGACCCAAGAAATCTGTTCAGAAAAAGAAAATAGCAGACGAGCACTGATTACACAAATAGATTTGTATCCACCGTCAAAATTTTTCTAGGCTCATGTGACCTGGGAGAATCTTCTTGTTGACACATCAGCACCAACGTCCTGATCTACATTAGACAAAAGTCTGGCTGCCGACATTTCAGTAATCAAGTTACAGGCCACAGACAAATGAAACGCTTTATGTATGCTCAATGAGGTCACATTCACAAAATGGGTATATACAAGGTCACCACCCAGAGCTAACAAACCCTTCCTTTACAGACAAACAAACGCACCCAATGGACTAGCCTACAGTCAAAACCACACAGACGCTACCAGCGTGGGATTCACTGTGTTTAGCTTGTCTGCAGCATCCTGCAAAAACAAATCCATTAATTCTTGTATTTCTTTTCATCAGAAGGTCTTCAAAAAAAAGGCAATTATGAACAACGTTGGCTACTATCTTTCAGGCATTCCAATTAGAAAATGTAACCTTAAAAAATTAATGAGACAAGGTGAAATGGCAGGATTATGGGATGTAAAAAAATAAATAAAAATGAAGTAAACGTTCAAAATTTTAATGACTGAACAGAAAATATTTGTAAGATAAACCCAATTGCCTTCAAAGATACAGATAAAGGTGAACTACAGTTGTTGAGAGATGTTTAGGCTTGAAATGTAAAAAACACATTCCTCTGATAATTTCTTGGATACTTCAAGGAGAGTATTAAAAACCTGACCATGAATTCTTTATACAAGTAGACTTTTTAACTTCAGCAGTTCACAATGTTACACACCGGGTTACTTATGGCACTGTTAAGGCTCATGGCTGATCAGTTGTGTTTGTGTTTATATCAGCAACAATATATTCAACACATTAATATTCCCTAAGATGAAAAAGGCAAAAAAAAAACAAAAACAGCCATCTCTAGCAGTCTGGATGTTTGCAACCTTTACCACCGTTCCCATTTTATTAGTCACGTCTATCCAAAAGTAATGCAGTCCTGCAACAAATACCACCCTGCTGCAAGGACCAATGATGCAACGTTATATTAGCAGATGGTTTATCACAATAGTCATGTAAACTCATGTAACAACACGTCTTCAGTGCAACTCAGCAGCATCACAAACTGCATCGCCCACAATGATGAAAACCTGATCATTAACAATTTATTGCACAGCTGTATTAAAGTGAATCAGCTTTATCTAGGTGTACTTGGAAAAACTGACAGCTGAGTGTGTGTTTGCCTACATCATCCTTATGCTGATTCCAGAGTAACAACATGAACGTAGTACCCCATTCTTTGGGGTGGAATGAGTCACATTATTCTGGCACCATTCCTGAAGAAAAGAATTTTCCCAAGACACAAACTCTCAGCAGGCAATAGCTGCATCCAATTGAAGCCAGTTTTTAATGTATCAGTGCTAATTACTTATAATAATGCATTTAACTCTTTGTTATCAACATCTGACTTTGACATAGGAAAAAGTTAAATATACTTCAGTTTAAAGATATAAACATTACATTTCACTGATCAAAAACATCAAGGACAAAGCAAACAAAATAATCCAAAGATTTCTATAAAGAATGCAAGATTTCATCACGAAACAGTAAGACTTAATCGTACATTAATTCTTCATCACATGATGACGTTCCAGCAACTCACAGCTGCATATCAGGTTACAGAAACTTTGAACTCCCTGCATGAAAAGTTGGACAGTTTTAATGGGAGGAGAGAGGATGGAGAGTTATTGTTTGGCAGCTCTCGGTGCTCTACACCAGGAAGGAGGCTGACACTGGATTTCTCCAGGGAGTCAGTGACGATATGAACCTGGTATGTAACCTCAGCCTGACTGGGTGACCAGCAGCTCTGATCTGTAGTTTTCCCAGGGGCCTGTCAGAGATACTGTAAACATGAATTGGCTTCAGGTAGGATGTGAGTCACTCTCCTGTGAAACATGACTGACGATAGAATATTTCCTTGAGTGATTTCCCCAAAGAAATTAAACCACTTTGGACGGTAGAGCACAGACATACCTGGACTACCCTTTATATTTCCACTTGGGGATCAGTAAAATATTATATTCTGTTATGTTCCAAAAAAAGGGAAAGCACGGTATTGAAATCTGGTAATTTCCCCCTTGTTGCCCACGTTAGCACACGGAGACTAAATACATGGCGAGTCACAGGAAAACATCCTGGTTCACCTGATTTAATCTCCACATCCACACAATCATCCACAGACACAGCTAAAATGTGTGTGTAATTATTATTGGATGCAGAAACAGTTTTCTTCATTGGAACAGATGTTAAAGTGTTGTGGAACATAGACTGCAATGTTTCTCGCCCTGAGACACTAATGAGTTTATCTTCATGGACTTTCCACATTCCCTGATGGGATGAAGTCCTGCTGATCCGAGCCAAATGGAATCAACCAATCTTTGAAGGATAAGGAAGGATTTTCATCCCAAAAGCAAAGAGTGTTCTTGGCTAGGTTTCAGTTTCAAAGTTCCCTCCACTTATGATTAATGTCTCTCACAGATATATCTCTCACTGATAAGAATAACGATACAGCTGGTCTCAGATCTGTTACTAGGATGTGAAAATCAGACATTGCACTTGCTTGATTATTGCTGCTTTCAGCACTGCAGGCATATAAAATCCAGAGATATTTAATAAACAAGGCTGGTGAAAGCAGGTGAAATTTTAGGACAGAACCCACTGATGTCTGGAATGTGATGAGACAGGAAATAAAACAATAAGGCTAGGATGTAGTTTGGCCACCAATATCCTGTTAAATATTTTGTTTAATTTCACACAGCTTTATTCCAGCATTTTGCCATTGATATGCTGCATTTAATTGTAATGATGATACTGAACTGACCACTTTTTTGTAAAGTTATTGCTATCGAAATCCAAGCCATGTCTCAGAAGGCTTCATTGTATTCTGCCATTTAATCAATTACTATTTAAACACATTAGTGTGATAAAACAGTGGCGTGTAATTAAATAATAAGCAAATGGCACCTGGTTTTTAATCATGAACTGGTTTTACAAGTCGAGGTACTTTTGAGAACAGACTATTAAGTTTTGAGCAAAGCTCGTGTCATTTTCGAGACAGGTCTCTGACGAGTCTCCAATAATTTGTTAGATGGACTTTAGATATTCATAAACCTTAAAGTGACTACAGACAAATTGGGTCCAAATTGAGATAAATAAACCAGACAAAAAAGCATACTGTCCATTTATTCAGTTCCACATACTATGTGGCAATAAGTCTAAATAGGTTTACTCGCTTAAATTTATACGTTAACCTGGGATGATGTTCAGCTATGTTTACACAGAAATCAGCATGTAGAAATGTCCTTCAAATAAATTAGTGCGACTTATGCCTAATTTTTTCACCTTTCAATTGAATGAAGTCTTTTTTTTTTTTTTACACAAGTGTAGGCCCACTTATTGAGAGAAGAATGTGGATTTGGGTTTTTTTTTGTTTGTTTTTTGCCACGTCTGCCAGAGGGTGAAATGTCAACCAGATGTTTCATTTGTCCTGATTCATCACTAAATTCCTGCGTCCATTCAATCAAAAAGCTCGACTTGATGTTTAGTGCCAATTAATGAATGCATAGTGTTAATTATCAAATGCTGTTATGCTACAAGAAATGTTGGCTTGCAAATTAGTGAATGTAGTATGCTAATACTGTACACCTACATTACACAATAAAATTAACATGGCAGCATTTTAGCACTTTAGCATGTTGACATTGGTATTTAGCTTAAAGGAGAGCTGTGTTTAACCTGTCAGAGCGCTGCTAGCGTGACAGACGGGTAACTACAGCCTCATTGAAAACACCTTTCATCCTGTTAAATTTTTTTTTTAAAATATATCTTATTTAAGTCTCCATGTCTGTGTTGGTTCTTCCCTTTCCTCACACCTGCACAAACACACAACTTGGGAGAATTGATCACACACACAAATTGTCTGTAGGTGTGAGTGTGTGTTTGTTCTACGCGTGGCCCCGCGATGAGCTGGCGTCTTATACAAGGTGCGCCCCACCTTTTGCCCGTAGCCGGCTGGGATGGGCCCCAGCAACACCTGAGATTGATAAGGCTGATAAGAGGAAATTAGCAGGAAAATGGATTAATCTTAATGAACACAACTAGAAATCTTAGTTGGCATTTCTCAAAAATGTGTGTGAGGATGTGAAATATGAACTCATGAAACTCACTATAATTCAACTGTCAGATCATGTGATAAAGACTGTGCTACCATTTGCACATTGGAGCCCCATTTTACAGTTTTTTCAATCTTTTCAATACTCAAGTTAATTCAGTCGACACCGGTTCCTGTTTTGTTCCCTCTGCAGTTGCCACAACGACAAGGATTATGACACAACAGCAGCTGGAAAACTGGGAATTCCTTCTCTGCTGCCACTACGTAGACTTCAGGGAGTATGTCAGTGGAAAACTTTACTCAGTTAAACATGCTGGAAACACACATGGAAAAGCTCCTCCCCCAGCAGTGACTGTCCTATGCTGGAGGGGGTGTGAACCAAAAAAAGGTGAACCAATCAGATATGATGTGATGGACGTGAAGTTAAATCAAAGATATTCTTTATATGGTGAATCCGAGTTCAGTAATTAGAGATGTTCTGGACACATTCTTGGTGGTTGGTGCAGATTGGTCCCATATGTGACTCAGACTGTATTTAGAAAGAACCAAACTGGAGCCGCAGTAAAGAAAATCATTTTGTATGACTGGCTCTTCTGCTCACATGACTAAGGCATGTTAATGCAGACTTTTCCTGTCACTACAATTTAGTTTGCCAATAAACTGCCAAGTGAGGTATTCATCTTTAAGGATTTCTGCACAAAATTCCAGACAGAGAGAGAAAACAAACACCGATTCATCCATCCTCTGTTGCCCAATGAGGAGCAGTCATCCCACACAATCCAGCAAGCCTCAACATGGCAAGCAGGGTGTGAGTGGGAAGAGGCACTCAGCTAAAACTCAACCACTAGACTGCTGCACAACCATCTGACTCACTTTGCTTGCATATAACTGCACCAGAGTTGATAATAATATGTATCTTAAAACATGGGTGGTGGACTTTGGCATGTTCAAATAATTATCTTACAGCCAAGGTACATAAAAGAATCCCCAGAATGTTCTTGCTCCATGATAACTTGTATCAGACTGCCTATATTATGTTGAGTAACTGATCATATATTAATACTGGAAAAGATGCATTAGCTTCTGCTGGCTAACATGCTATTTCCCACCTCAGTTAAGGTGGTTATATAATTGTTTGGATTTGTCAGGATGATGACACAAAAACCGAAGAATAATTTTCCATCAAATGTGGCAGGACAAGACTTGGATTCGACTATTTAATTTTAGTAAGAATTTAGATAAAGGGGGGGGGTGTCTGCTTGAACTTAGAAATGACATGTTCTCTATTCACTCCCGTACTAGTAGAGAACGTCTGCTTTGTATAATGATTCAATAACATGAGGTACACATTACTGATCTGTTAAACAAAACAAAGCTGGGGATGATACACACTTACTTATCTTTCCCAATAGTTTCATAGTCTTTAACGATCACATCGATGTAGGAGCTGGAGTCCAATGGGGTGCCGTTCAGATCAAACTCAAGCACCTGTAAGACAAGATGAGGGATCCACAGCACATTCAATCAAGTACTTCAGCTACTACAATGTCACGAAGAAGCAACATTGAACAAATCTGAGAGCAGAGTCTTTGAAATATTGATTGGCCGACTCAGCTAACACAATGCAAAACATAATAAACATACTGAGTTCCTTTACATCAGTCAGTGTGTGTCATGTGATGGCTTTCACCCTATATACACCCCATGTGAAGGATGGCACGGGAACATATAATTAATCTGTTATGCCTTTCCTTAGCAGATGATATGAACTATCCTCTGTGTGTGTGTGTGTGTGTGTGTGTGTGTGTGTGTGTGTGTGTGTGTGTTTACCTCATTCCACTCAGGATTCAACTCACTGTCAATCGATTTTGTTTTCTTCTTCTCATCTGAAAGTGAAATTGTGTTGTGAATATTTTGTGACTCTTTCACACCAGTCTGCTCTTCCGTGAAATGAAAAAAACTATATACACAGTACTTCTTAAAGGAAACGACACACACAGGTCAACCAGCCAAAGAATTCACCTAAACTCTCTTTATCCGATTCTGAATTCGTATGTTTATCTGAACTGGTAACGTTCTGCATGATTGTGGTGAAGAAAAGTGTTGGTTTGAGCAGGATAAAACTTCTCAGTTTGCAGGAACAAAGAAAGAAAAGAGTGTCTCACCTGAGGCTGGTGATTAGGATGACAACAGCTGACAGCAACTAAAGCTGATCGCCACAATCACCTCAAGAATCTATTCTATTATTTCCTGAATATCTAAATAATCCACAGCCTCAAGGCTTATTTATATGCAATTTATATATTTGCTACACCCTGAAAAATCCACTTGAGCACACTATCACACAAGTTCAAGCATGATTCATTTCCACATCCTTGAGGTAGAAATGCTGTGACATGTTAGGATAATCTCTAGAGGTGCAATCCATATTATGATAATCAAGACTTTAAACATACATATAGTATTAGCATGGGGACACTTCAAACTACAGTTAATCCACACATAGGCTAGAAGAAAGATTCTGACATGGGATAACAAATGCCATATCTATTCTACAATGCCAGAGTGACGTCAAACTAGGCTGGTATAATAAAAACAGTTACTGTAAATATTTCATTTATCTTAAAAGAGACATTACAGATCATTTTCTTGTGGATTAAATGTAGTTAACAGTTTGAAATTAACACTTTGAAAGATTAACTTTACCTTTAAAAATGACAGACGCAATAGGATCCGGACTCCCAACTTTCTTTTTAGGCAGACCTTTAGCCGATTCCACAACAACCCGCAACATGGTAACAAAAGTCCCAAAAAACAATTAAGACTAAACCGATTACTAAATGAAGGACATGAAAGAAAAAAGCCTAACTGGACTGCCGTGCCTTGGCATCCTCACTGCCCTATTAATGACGCTCACAGGGCAGGGCTGAGGAACTATATTTCTCAGTCCCATAGTGAAGGAGAAGGGGGGAGATGAGGGCGGGTCACGGGTGTATAATTACCCCGAGTGGACGGCAGTGCGCTGCTGCCGCCACCGTGTGAGTACAGCCGAGTGGAAATGTCGGAACATAAAGTCCAAAGAAGAAGAGAGGAGGAAAAATAGATGTTATTGATGTGATTATTTTAGTTTTATGAAATTCATTAAAAATAACCAGCAGCAGCTTGGACGAACAGAGATGAGGTCGGATGTTTCGCATCTATTAACTTGTGACCATGTTGTTTTGGCTCCATCTAGTGGCGGCTCTTGGTAATAACAAATTAATATTTGACTGAACATCCTCAGTATCATGTGGTGGTTGTACCAATCCATGAGGAGGTGGATTACAGTCAGTGCTGATGGGGACACTGATGGTGTAAATATACTGTATATTTACACCATATTGTATACTATTGTATACTCGTGTCCCCTTAGAAACTTATAGTTGTGCTGATTTTTTACTGATTAATTTCACATAATCTTTAAAAGTTAATGTAGAACAACAAACTGGCTGACTTTCAGAGGACAGACTGCCCAATCACATTTTTTGAAATTAACTCATTTACTTCATTACTGCACTTTACTTCTTGCTCTGTAGGAGTGACCACATGTCAAAGTTATTATTTAAACTTGTACTGAACCAAGTTTATTTAGTGTTATTTGTTGTTCAGTTATTCATATTAGTGACACAGAATACAGGTTAACTATCAGCTGACTCACTGATACTAGAGTGTAAAATACACTCAGAATTTATGAAATACAAGAAACATAAAGAGGTAGAGAAAGTACTAGCAATGGCCTGATCTGTGAAAGTAATCAAGGAGTTCACACTTTATTCTCTGTGTATTGACAGTGTTGTCTTCTAAAGCAGTATTTTGGCATTAAAATCACATACGAGATGAATGAAATAGATGTCTGAGCTAGCTACTGTTGTGTAAAGTCTGTAATATTAGCATAGGTGGATATTCCCTGCAGATCAGGCCCCACTGGAGCTGTATGTAGTGTCCTCATTAAACTTAGCAGGAGGCCATTCTGGATAGCTCACGCTCAGTGAAGTGCTAAGAAAAAGTGCTGAGAGCTACCTAACAATAATTAAACAGAGTTAGAAGACTGTGCTGTATGGCTTGAACAGAGCGTATTCTATTTTTAATTTCTCTGTTTTAGTTTGTCATACTACAGCATCATGACATTAGTTCATTATTTCTCCACGGTCCTTATTTAATTGAGACCAAACTGCCTGTCTTGACATTAACAGACCTTAACTCCCCTGGCTCCTCCAGACTTTTTCTTTTAATGATTAATCCATGGAGTTTCTGGGCTTACAGCTCTGCTACCCCCAACAAACCTGCAGTTATTTTAGAAACTTGTCTCCTCTTAGTGATATGTTGACTTTCCCCCTCTCAGAGAGGTCAAACACTTGAGATGGATTGCTCATTGATCTGTGGAAGCAGGCATTCCTCGCCTGTCCGGATACAAGACACTTTGTTTGAGCCAGTCAGGTTTGCCTGAAAAGACAGAGGAGAAGCACGGGAACGAATCTCCTGCAGGTTTGGACTCAGTGATGTGAGGATCACAGCTTGGCCTCAGCGAATGTGGAAGGAACCCGCTGCATTTTTGTTTGTCACCAGGACTCCGGGATTTGTGCTGGACGATATGGATGAAATCTAGAATACAAAGACCTGTATCTGGCTCCTGAAGAGTTTGTTAAGCTCAGCATGATGAAAACTTCAAGACACAACAAAAATCCTTGGGTTCTGTATGACGCAGAAGTACCACCCAGCAGGCTTTGGTGAGTTTTCTTGTTCTTCTTAATTTAACATTATTATATATGACTGATCACTATTAAATTAATATGTGAATGCATTACAAGTAATATGTAGGGTGTACCTCATTATAATCCTTTACAAGATTCATCATAAATGTAATGCATGAGGTGGGGGACAACATCATTAAAATAAATTTATGCAGAAGTAATGATGTTTACTTACATGTTGTCCTGTCAAATCTAACCCCATCAAATCAAAAATAATGATTCACACCAAGTAATCTGCTGGTTTTCATCATCATCATTCCAGCCGTCATCCATCTATCCACACGTTCAACCTTGAAAGAAGTTCTAGTAAAACTTTATTACTTCACAACTGCTTTCATCAAAAAGACATTTACACACTTATCCAGCAGCTAACACACTTCAATCGCTTCATTATGCTCTGGTCCCATTAGCTTTGGTTGACTTTGTGAGATGAGTATGACGGACAGGATCGTTCTTGCTTGTGTTGATAAACCTGGAAACCAGCCCACAGTGCAGAGACATGTTTCTTTTTGCTGCAGCTTTAAGTCTCCCTTGGCAACAGGTCCACACAGTAGCTGCAGGTGGTGAGAAGATTTTGGTTTTTTAAATTAATCTCCCCAAACCTGTTCAAACCATTCTCTCAACCACTTATTCACCATTCAAAACATATAGAAAGCACCTATCAAGACCCATCAATCAATTTACATATATTCCTATTATACAAAACAAGTCTTATATCATACAAGGTTTCATACGCTGGCACTTTGGATCAGTGTGTTGTTCAAGAACTGCCACTTGGGAGTGCTGCTTTCATTCTCACAATGAATGATGGGATTAATCATAATCCTTTGACTCATGTTAGAGTAACAAATTAAAAATCGTACAGAACATTCTAGTGGCTGCTCCAAATCCACTGAAATCCTAATTTCACCAAACCGTTATAAGTTAGGACGAATCTAGTGGATCCCGAAATCAGACCTAGCATTAGAGATTGTCTCTATCACTTGTCAAACATCTGCACCAATTATTTCCTTTTCTTTCAAATGATCAATGCATTCCTTTTGCAGTGATCAAACATGTGGAGTCAGTCCTGCAGAGAGACTGAGTCCCAAACACCTGAGGCTGCTGAGTGATGCGTTCACTGACGCTGCAGAACAGATGCACGACAAAAGACTGAGCATAAGAAATGGAAGGAACAGAAGAGGGGAGGAAAAGCTCGGTATGAATTTGGAGGAGTTTCAGGAGGTTCTGAGGTCTGTTATCGGTCCAGATATTGAGGACACGTGGGTTGAGAGATTTTTCAATGAGGTGAGGAGACATAAACCTCAAATAAAGACATGTACTGTAGATTATTACGAAATTATTCAATTTTTTTAGGATTGATGACATAAACCATTAGTGTTTTCACTGCTTTACATCCAGGTAGACATCACTTGTACCGGCCGGGTGACTCTGGAGCAGTTATGCTCGTACCTGCTGTTGGAGTACACCAACAGAGAACGTGCCTCCATCCCCAGAGCAGCTCTCCAGGACTCCCAGCCACTAATCAGACACTGTCCTCACAACAAGGTAGGTCCAAACAGAAAGGGTACATCTTTGTAGGATGCCTCAGAGATAAAACATTTACTCTAGGAGGCCTAATGGCTTCAGCAAAGACAGCTTATGTCACTGTGTCCAGGAACTGCAGAGGGCAAGCAGCTGATAGACAAAACTCAAAAGAACCCACGGGAAAACGTTGCTGTTATTTTGACAAATAAATGTAATAAGTAAATCTTTTTTTTTTTTAAGTAAAACTTTCATAATTTTAGTCTTCTCAGTAACTTTTGTACTGGTTCTCTGCAGCGAGAGCCGACAGTGCGCATGGTTGCTGTCTGCCATCCTCCTCCACTCCGCTATGTAAGTGTCAGTAAAGGGGGTCAGATCACTGTCTGGAACAGCAGCCTACACGTCTGTAAAAGTCTAGGGGTGAGTGACAGACATCATCATGCTGCTTTTACATCCTGCTGCAACACACACACACACACACACACACACACACACACACACACACACACACACACACACACACACACACACACACACACACACACACACACACACACACACACATACACATACACACACACACACACATATACACATACACACATATACACATCCTTTTATATACATATTTTTTTATTCCTTGTTGCAGCTAGCTGGAGACCCAACACAAGAAGTGGCCAATACCAGGAGATTCAGAGGCTGGACCACTGATGCTGTCTGCATGGGCAATGTCCATAAAGTTGTCATAGCGACTGACTGCAGGGATTTGCACTTTGTCAATGTCTCTACGACCAATGTGTCAGAGGATATCCACCTATTTGGTATACTTAACACATCTGACCACTATTATATTGAATTATTGTGTAATATCTAATTATTCAAATAATCTCATTATTCCTGCCAGGCTTCCGTAGTGTCCCAACCGCTCTTTGTTACTGGTATGACGTTCAGGTAGGTCTAATCCCTTGAATCGTTCTTTTCAACTCAACAAATTCACTCTGAATCCACTAAATTTATTACTTCTTCATCCAAGAATCCAAGTCGACCCTCCCTGCTTCTACTGGGAGATGAAAATGGAGGAATTCACCTCTTGTGGTTTCTGAGCCCGACTCAAGGTCTTTTCAAGAACCAGAAAGAGAACGACCTGCAGAGGATCTTTTTCCCGGTAAACTTCCTTATCTTAACCTTGTTTACTGAATTACATTCCATGTGAGCAGATATTGTTTTCCATCGTGTCAACAGGACCTCAGTGAACACAGCAAAACGGTCTCCCACCGTCACATCCCCGACGTCCACCAGGAGCCCATCAACAGGGTGATGTTTGAGCCTAGTGCCAGGACCATCATGACCTCATCAGAAAGTGACAAAACCTCTGTGGTCTTTATGAACGCCACACTGAAGCAGGAGCCTTATATCTGGAAATTTAAGCAGGTAACTATTGTATTTCTGCCTGATTTGATATTAAATAGATGGTTATTATAGAGTGTTATATTCTAATTTTATAAATATAATTATGTTTCATCATTTTTTTCCCTCCGCGGTGCACTGGCGTCGTGTCTGGAATGTCCCCCGCCTCACACCCTATGCCAGCTGAGATAGGCTCCAGCTCCCCGTGACCCACTATGGCGGATGAAGCGGCAGAAAATGAATGAATGAATGCATGAATTTTTTTTCTTAGGTTGTCTAATAATATTATCATTTTACATTGTGTTGTTTTTTGAGGATTAATATCAATTATATTTTTCATTAAAATAAGGTTTTTAGACATGTGTTCCTTCACAAATTATGGTCATGGAATATAAAAAAGAAGAACAGGCAGGGAGTTGATTTTCCTCCAGTTCTGATGTGGATTGAGGTCAGACAGATCCGTCTGGGTCACGGTGCTCCGGTTTGAGTGACACTGACCTCAGAGCTTCAAGGTTTGGAAATCACACTCCCCGTTCAGATCTGCCTGCATGCAGAGAAAGTGTGAATGTGATTATGTGGCAAAAGCTATGCAGCATAACTTATCCAGAAGACCAAACGTGAGACGCGAGTCGAGCTGCTTTCACTAAAGTTGACTCCCACTCAACGTGCAGAGATAGACAGTGCCTCAGCGTGTGTGAAAAAGAAATGCCGCTGCAGCACAAAAAGTGGGTGGTGATGCTTCCTGTTATTCACAATGTTGTTGGTTTTTTTTCCTTGAGCAGTCTAATTTTACACTCCAATTAACTGTCTGGATATTTATTTTTCATTGCACCATTAAACACAAGCTCACCAGAGAGTTCACGTATAGCCAGGGTGATATTCA
Organism: Antennarius maculatus; assembly: GCA_013358685.1. Lineage (NCBI taxonomy): Eukaryota > Metazoa > Chordata > Actinopteri > Lophiiformes > Antennariidae > Antennarius > Antennarius maculatus. The sequence continues at coordinate 7,385,501 of CM023626.1, read as the reverse complement.
CCATGTTCCTGTCTAATTCCAGGGGGCTAAATGTTTTGACTACAATGCATCTCTGCAGCTGATGGTCACAGGAGGTTGTGACCGAGCAGTCAGACTCTGGACTCGATTTGTGACCACACGTCCTGTGGCTGTCCTGCTGGGTCACAGAAGCAGTGTTCTGGATGTTTCCATCTACCAACCTGCTGAGCAGATCTTCAGCTACTCCAGAGATGCTGTGAGTCATTAAGGGAATAAAGTAGATCCGATTAACTTAATGTCATTTACTGTTTCACAGAAATGAAAATATTGTTACCTTCTAGCTAGTTGAATGTCGTCCCTTTTTCAGGAACTGAGGATTTGGGACATTTCAAGCCAGCACTGCCTGAAAAACATCCATCTTACCTTTCCCTGCCAGCAGCCTAGTCGAGTCCCTGAACATGGAAACTTCCCTTTCCTGTTGCTAAGCCCTCCTTTGTCTGAACGTGCTCATTTAGTGGTGGGATGCAAAGATTATCTGGCACTGCTTCACCTAGCTGAAGCTGAAAGTGGGGAGAGATGGCTCATGGAGGAAAAAAGGGGACCCGGACCACACATTCAAAGTGGCCCAGGTCTTTCCTGTGCCTTGTATAACCCCACCCTCAGAAAGGTGGTGACTGGTCACACTGACTCATCCGTGTCCGTGTGGGACGTAGAGACAGGAAAGAGGAGGCTGAGGATCTTAAACGCCCACGGAGGAGAAGATCTCACCTGCATGGCTCTGGACTTGTCCCACAGACGGCTGATCACAGGGGCTCGAAACGGAACTGTTAAGGTTCAGTTTGATTTTAAATATTCATTTCTCATTTATGCGGTACCATAAAGATTTTTTGTGTTATCATGAAGAACCTCTTACACTGACCTCCCCCCAGCAGGTGTGGAACTTACTAAATGGCCTCAACTTGCATAAACTGGAGCCTGTCACTAACTCTGAGGTCACTGGGTTGATCTGTCTCCTTGGCAACCAGCTGCTGGCTGTGGGGTGGAGCCGGCGGATTGCTCAGTATGACATTGCAGCTGCCAAGGTAAAAATTAAGGGTACTTACATGGGATTTCTCAGTGAGCAACTTAATACCAGGGTGAACATTAGTGAGCCTCTGGCCCCTCTGAATGAAGACTTCAGTCCTCTGAAACAAGTTCACACTGTTGCTGATGGAACCACAGGGTCTCAGACAACTTTTGAACAGCAACAAAGTTGACATGTGAGCAAAATGAAAGAACAGATTATAACAGATTATAACCTGGTGCTGTAAATAATTTTTTTCTGATTATAATAGAATTAACTTGTGTAATTCTTTTGTTTGATAAAAAACAAAACAAAATTGTACTTCAATTCAAACTGCTTAACTTTATTTTAACTGGTTTTTCCCACGTGAACAAGTAAAAACTAAAATGAAATTGATGTGCTGTATATAAGACTCTACTGGTCCTGTAACACATCATCAGGAATTTCATGACGGTCTATTCATGATTTCAGAAAACAGAAACAGAAAATTATAGTTTTTTATAATCTTGTGACTCAAAGGTGTTTCTGAAAAGTGTAACACACACCCAGTCACACGTGACACATTCAGAGTGCTAGTGCTCCCTCACAATTCTTTTGCCAGATGTTAATGAATCCCACACAAACAGCTGTCACCGTAGTTACCAATCTGGTGGAGACTTCAAATAATACTGTACTAGTGTCATAAAGCAGACATTATTAAGATAAATTATTACAGAAATCCATAATACTATTTTACAGAATATGAAAAAATAATATCCATCCATACATTTATAGTTCACGACATGTATGCTTCAAGTAATCAAGATGAAGCGTTGCCAGTGCCAGTGGTGAGATCAGACTTTGTCAGACTTTCAGCATTTTAAAGTGACTACAACATTGCAGCCCAGAGGTGAAAAAAAAAATCTATAAACCAGAAAAGGATGTAGCGATGTACCCCACAAAGCGGGGCAGCACTAGTATCATCCACTAGATCTTGGCTTGGGGACCAGAGGGTGACCAGTTCAAGACCAGCAAGCACTGAAAAAGGATGGAGTGAGAACGGGTAGTTGGAGAGCTGCCAGTTCACCTCCTGAGCACTGCCAAGGTGCCCTTGAGCAAGGCACCGACCCCCACAAGTTGCTCGTTTTGGCGCTATGTGGCTACCCTCCGCTCTACCACTCTACCATCATGCTCTGCCAGTTTGCATGCCTACAGGACCTGTGTGTGTGTGTGTGTGTGTGTGTGTGTGTGTGTGTCTATGTGTGTGTGTGTGTGTGTGTGTATGTGTGTGTGTGTGTGTGAGGAAATAATATGCAAAGAGTTGCACAAGAAGCAACAGGCTGATGCACAGTGTGGTGCCTGAAAACAAAAATAAATTAACTCTGGCTTTTTTTTTTTTTTTTTAAAGGCCTGTTTCAGCACAAAATAGGAAAAATGATGTTGTCTTACATAAAACAACTTGCTTAAATATTTACATCTGTGTCTATGCTGCACATAAAGGATTTGAACGTAAGAGCAGACATGACATGGAAATCCAGCGGTGTCCACAGAGCAGACATCCTGGCTGTAAGTCAGTGCACTGCTCTAGAGGTCATCGCCACAGCGAGTTACGATGGAGAGGTTGTTATCTGGAGGCTGGAGACCAAAGGACCAGTGCTCCGCTTGCAGGGGCCGACACACAGAGGGTGAGGAGACTAACGCTTCATTGTGGAAATCAACTAAAAGTCATGCATTTGCACAAGCTGTTTAACTAAATGATAACATTCACTCAGTGATCTTCATCCATTATGGTGATATTAAAGACACAGTTCATTTTTTGTCATGATCAAACTGATTATGGAAAGAAAGCATCCTGAGACATCGAGTTGGGAGCCCTTTATGTAAAGATAGCAACAAAAAATAAAAAAATAAAAACGCGTCCACAGGCGTTTTTAAGTACAAGTACGAATGGTTTTACTTTGCTTTGAGTATGATGTAGTGCAAACTTAAAGATCACCCACTGTTTTCACATGTATATGCTTTCAGACACATCACAAAAAAGTGTCTAGTTGTCAACAGATCAATCTCTTAATGAATTCTGATACTTGATACATTAACTACATTTGATAGTGATGCTCCTCACTCATATTTAAGATTCTATATCCATCTTTCACGTGTAACGAGGTATTTTTACACTGATGTATTTGGTGTGTTACTTTATGAGTACTTCTTTTTAAACAATCGTGGTGATTTATTTAATTATGCAACGTTATTTATGGCTATTACATGTTTTTTCTTTGTACCTTCCCACATCTAGAGTGGAGTCCCCAGTTGACTCCCTGCTGTTCCTGCAAAATAGAGCCGCCGATAGAAAGATGAGAATCAGAGGTGTCCTGGTCTCGTCGCAGGACGGCTGCCTTTGCTTTTGGAGCATCACTGGAGACATGCACACTTACGGTGAGTTGGACAGGAAGGGTGCAGATGGCATTCAGAAGAGTTAGCATGTGTTTTAAAGTAGGAAGTAGTTGCGGCAAACTGAATGTGTGCATGTAGTTGACATGCAGTCATCAGCTTTACTGAACCCCCCCCCCCCACCCCAACGACACACACACACACCCCACTCCCAATAAGATGGATTTGCATACAGACAGAGTTAGACTGAACTGTCGACTTGGCCTCGCGAATGCACCATTCCTGGCAGCCCACAACTATGTCTCTTTCCAGATCCCATCTGTGTTTAGTGGCGGGGCATTCATGCACTGTGACCGCTGTACGTATGTGCTCAAGCATGCATGAGCATTTATGTGTGTTTGTGTGCATAAGTCTGACTTTAAGAGTGATATAACAGGGGTGTGTGTGATGTAACAGAATGCAGTAAAGGGTAGCAATTTGTCTCAAAAGTACCTTTGTCATAAGTCAGGACTGTACTTGCACAGAGTCTGACTGCGAATATATTTCCTTGCATGTCTTTGAATGAAAAGTTGTTCTAACTGGAACACAAATCCTGCAGGAAGATGTTGTTTAAAAGGCAATTTTATATTTCTTTATGTTTGGGAAACTGAATCACACAATTTTGTTGCCCCAGGCCAGTTTTATGCTCCAGAGCAGCCAGGTGAGTGTGTGCTGAGCCTGAGTTCAGATCAGTCTAGAAACTCCATCCTGGTCTCTGGAGACACAACAGGTTTGCTTCAGATGTGGGACATCCGTAACTTTGCACTGGACATACAACATAAGGTGAGACAAAATATATGTTGTATATGTGGTGTGTATTTACTTTCTATCCCATAAACCTATGATACTTTTGTTCTATACAGCCAGTTTATGAGCGGCCTCCTCTATTGAAGTTCTGGAAGGTAAGTCAGAGAGCCCTGGTGAGCCTGGACGTCATTGAAGCCGCTGAAGAATTGTTCATCTTCACAGCCTCGGCTGATGGAATAGCATCACTGTGGACCAAAGACGGAGATCATGTTGGTTCTTTTGGCCAGGAAGTGATGTGGAACATTTCTGAGCCAGCAACTTATCAAAGGTGAGGTGCATTAGCTTGCCTGTGTTGCTCAGGAGCATATATAAATAAAATCAGCCATAGAATGAGCTGGACATTAAATTTGTGACACAAAATAAATGTTTTTTCAAAATATTTCCAGGTGCAATTTTTCTTCTGTAAACTTGAGCTGAAAAAAATTAATAATCTGCCAGTAGAAATCACATCTCTCTACGTATCGACTCAGTGTGGCGTGAACTCTTCCGAGGTTGGAGCACTGGCGGCCATAAATTCTAAAAATAACCGTGCACTTGCGGCCTGTGAAACACGTTGGATTATTCAGGCCATAATTTGAGGAAGATGTGTAAACATGGCAGCCTTTTTGAGATTATAACTCCAACCTCTGTCAACATATAGTAGTAGTGTGGCTGGAACTCGTTCAAATGAGTGATGATATCGACAGCGAGCCCGGAATTCTCTGTGGCAAATTAAATTTAGAAAATTTTGCTAAAACAAACTTGTTGTTTCCAGGAATGTTTGAGTCTTTAATAGCAGCTTTACTTTGGTTAAAGGTCATAAACTCCAGCTTGGCTCTTTGCTGTATCCTCAACTGTATCTCTGTCAGCGCTTGTAGAATTCAAAAGACACATAATGTACATTACGTACATTATGTACATTAAATGCTTAATGTTATATGATCTCTGAATAAAACTGTAAAACATGGAATATTGTTTAAATAGCGATTGGAATAGCATTTAAAATTATGGGTTTTCCGGGGTCAGCCAGCCTCAGGCTGCAGCTCCTGTCACTCCTGTAGCTCCAATGAGATGGCTTTTAGCTGCTTTCATGACGTGACTCTCGGGCAGCTGTCATCACTTTCCATCTTCCAGATAGCAGAAATAACCTAATGGATGGATCGCAGGAAAAATTGCTAGAGTCCATCATACCTCAGAGTTCATGCAATAGCTTTGTAGATTCTTTAACTTTTTTCTGTAGAATCACCATCAGGACAAAATGTTTATTTTATGATTAAATCAGATCCCACCAAAACTGATGACCTGATGTAGGATCAATGTCACAAACCACATGCCCTTCACATGCTGAATCAAAACAAGTTTTAATTTTGTTAAATACAGACACACAAAAATAACAGAAAGGTATTTTGTGTTTTCAATCTAATCAGCACCGAAACACACAGATGTGGGATCAGGACTGATTTACTTTCTGTCTGAAACTTGTTTTATCTAATATAAACAGCAGTCTCAGTTTACCAAATGTGAAATCCTGTCTGACGTTCATAGAAAAACAGAAAAGAAACTGACAGACGACCCGAAGCATAAAGCTGAAAGTGACAACACGGAGCTCAGCGACCTCAAAACATCAGTTTCCGGTCCCACCAATAGGAATCAGATGTTACAGGAAGACTTCCCATCAGAAGGTAACCTTTCAAACACGTAGATGATCTATCTACCTGTCCCATCTGTCACATGTGGCTGTCCACCATTAATATTCTTTGCAGTAGCTTCCAACTTCAGTCAGCATGAGGATGCTGTAAACACTCTCACACACACACACACACACACACACACACACACACACACACACACACACACACACACACACACACACACACACACACACACACACACACACACACACACACACACACACTCTCTCTCTCTCTCTCTCTCTCTCTCCCTCCTTCCATGAATGATACCATCCCTCCATCATTTTCCTGTCTCCCTGTGTTATTATCTATGTGAGGACAAACAGTGGTTATGTGTGTCAGGAGGAGACGTCTGTCTGATGACATAAGTTCTCACCTTTTCATACTGGCTTGATAAATAGCTGTTCTTCTTTTAGTGCTTAACTATTGCAATAACAAATAATCAATATTTTACATTACGCTTCTGTTTGAAAACCTTTAAGGCATGTGAACAAGAACCTGCCACACATGTTCAAAACATTTAGAGTCTTGAAACTTAATCTGTTGAATGTTATAAATACTTGAGGTTGTGGATGGATACCAGCTTCACCTTTAAAACCCATGTGGAAGAACTATCAAACTGATTTCCAAATTTTGTTCACACTGAATTTGGCATGAGAATGACCTTCAGAGACTCTATGTTAAGTTCTTGTTAAATTTTTTGCAGATATGTTACATTTGTCTGTAAATTCTTTGTCTTACATTTAATTGCATGTGCTCCTTTTCTGCACAGGATTAATGGCTGAATAAAACAGATGGACGGATATCCCTTAATAAAAACATCGAGGCTACTTCTTTCAATGAATGACTAAACTAAAACTGAGGATTTACCCTCTGGGTGGAGAATTCATGTTCAAGAAGGACATGAAGACACCACTATGTTTAGACATCATATACTGTACTGTATAAACCTACAACTGTGCAAAACTTTCACTTGTTTTGATTTTTCTGCTCTGAATGCTCGGCTGCAATTCGTTTTTTTTCTTTTTGTCGTTCATTTCAAACTCTGCTCATATTTCATTAGGCTTGCTCCATCTCTTAGTGATCTGATTTCTAAGGAATCATTTTTTGACATTGTGGGAAACACGCTTACTGTACATGCTGAGCATGAAATGAGAGGATGGAAATCATTTTCACGTTCATTTACTAATCATGAGATACAGCCAGCAATTAGTTAGCTTAGCACAAAGCTAGGCTCTGTTCAGAACCCAAGACGTCTGTGGTGCCGTCGCTCTGAGATGAAGCATCTCGGAGAATTTGGACAGAACCAAACCAGATGTTTCTCTCTGTTTTCAGTCTTTATTCCAAGCTAAGGGTATTCCCTAAAATGGAAAATGATGCTTCGGTTTTTAGCTATGTCTGTTCCCCTCTGAGTAGTGAAACAGAAATAAACTTATAATTATCGAATCAGCAGATTAGAATTTACAGGACATTCAGACCAACACCTGAACCACCTCACTTGTTTGATCAAACACAGCCCTCTCTGTGCTGCTTGTTATACGTCTGCTGGAATGTACAAGTTGGACATGAAAATCTAATTTCCTGTTTTGTTTTATTCTCTACCTATATACTCACAACTGAACACGGGATTATAAATTCCATCAATGTTTTGTGCTGTCAAAGGATTTCTTGTAAAGTGAGAACATCTTCAACCAGTGGATATTTTCTTTATCGTGATGTGAAATAAAAATGACATTCCTCAATTTGTTGTCCCTGATCGTTTAAATGTGGAATTTTCTTCCCCTTTTCCCCCTGTTTTTTGGAAATAAATTTTGGACAGAACACAGACACTGAATATGGAAAAATCATTCAGTGGCGAAAAATGTGAAACACTGAATCTGCTTGTGTGAAATCTGGCATTTTTTTTACAGCAGGAATTTGGGTCAAAACAACAATAAAAGCATCTCTATTTGTGTACATAGTATAGGATGTAGTGTGTGTGTGTGTGTGTGTGTGTGTGTGTGTGTGTGTGTGTGTGTGTGTGTGTGTGTGTGTGTGTGTGTGTGTGTGTGTGTGTGTGTGTGTGTGTGTGTGTGTGTGTGTGTGTGTGCGCCTGCGTGTGTGCGTGTCATAAAACAGAAGCCTCTACAATCTGGCTTCCTTTCCTTTCACTAATTGCCAGCATCAGACTTCTTTCAGTCTGTTTTCTCTTCATGGAGGATAAAACACCGTGGAGAACAACTCCCAGACATCAATGAATAATTTTACCAGATTTCCACACACAGACACAGACGCACACACCCAAAGAGACGACAGATGTTCCAAAATACCACAGCAACAACAGCGCAGACACAGGCAAGAAAATGCCCGGTGAGATCTTCATTGCTTCAGAATAAAGCTGCTTAAGGCTTTCACAGCAACAAGCCGCACTGGTAATTTATGTTTTCAGAGACGCATAGAGTTAAGAAATGGTGGCCTGCGAATGAGGGGAGGCGTTAAGTTATTTCTCCCTCTGTGTTTCCCCATCTCAAGTTGTGCAAGAGCTTGTTTTTTTTTTTTTTTTTTGTAATTTTTTTTCCAGCGTTGCCTTTCCTGAACTCGCTGTCTCTCTGTAGATCAGCCAGGCAGGGAGAAAGTGAGGGTTTCATGTGTGGGAACTGCAGGACGGACGAAAGCACAGTTGGGAATTCTTGCCTGGAGGGAAAGAGAATGATGGTCTGTGGTAAAATGAGGCAGAGAAGGGGAGCAGCAAAGAGGTTCAAAGCAAGGATGACAAGAATGCTGGGATGGGAGGAGAGAAGGAGATTTAATGAGATGAAGGAGGAGTGAAAATGGACTTCATGACGTGGAGACTGGAAGATGACAGAAAGAAGGGATTCTTGTTTCTGTGTATGTCAAGGCAAGTCACAGAGACACTCAGACACACACACCTGCACATCCACAAACTTACTATCAGCCTTCTTCCTTTGGCTTCCACTGTCTGTTGGTTTTCTCCACCTTACATTCAATCACTCTCCACCTAATAACCTGTTATTTGATGATTGTGCACTTACCTGCACCTACACATTCACAGTGCAATCCCAATCACACACACTTCCTCTCTCTCTCATTCTCTCTCTCTTTCACACACACACGCGCACACACACGCGCACACACACACACACACGCACACACACTCATAGATATTCACTCTGGTGCACTCGTCCTCAGAGCAGCAGGTCCATGGAAGCAGCCAAACTGTCAGTGACTGCAAACACATCAGCTTAGCTTTCTCTTCAGCTGCTGCCAAGAAAGGAGGAGGAGGAGGAAGAGGAGGAGGAGGAGGAGGAGGAGGAGGAGGAGGAGGAGATGTGAAGCTGGAAGGAAGAGAGTGAAACATACAGATTGAGAGGGAAGAGAGAGAGACTTGGACCAGCGTCCCACCTCTCCCTGGCTGGCTGTGTGAGACTGGAGGCAGACAAGTGATGCCCCATAATCTGCAGAGCAGCAGTGGAACAAGAGTTTCTTCAGTGTCAGTGCTTCATTTTCTTCATCGATGATGAGGAGAGACAGACTCTTCTTAGTTGGGACCCTCATGGCTGTGTTCTCTGCTGACCTCTACTTCATCCTCCTGCCCAAGCTGCAGAGCATGAGACAAAGATCTCACCATGTCTGCTCGTGTGCAGCTAACAACCTGACCCTCCAGAGGAATGGGGCTCTTGGCACCCCGCTGCTCTCCAGTTGGACGTCTTTGCTGCCTCAGGATGGAAACGCATCCGAACCTGCTGAGGGCAGCTCAAAGTTGGAGAGGCTGTTTGCTCATCCTCTGTACAACATCCAGACTCCGGCGTTGGGGCCGGAGGAGAGGTTGCTGCAGGCGGTGCAGCTGATGGAGTACTACAGGAAGAAGGTGTCACGCTGGGAAAGGTCAGATTCATCCTAACCTATTTTTCTAGACTTAAGAAAAACATGACTTATATGTCTATCCTTTCTCCAAAGCCCATTTGATCATTTTTTGCAGTAGTTAAAGAGTAGCTCAATGTGGCTTTTGCAAGAGTTACTCAACGTTATTGTGAAATAAGTTGACTTTGGCCGAAAGAGCCTGCTGTGACAGCGCGTGTTGGGACCCGGCTGTGGTCAAGGGGCAGGGTCACCGACATTGCAGCCAAACCCACAGCAGACATAGGCAAACAAACATTCATGCATCCAGACAGACGTCAGAAAGTGTAGGCAAATGTGACAGCTGTAAAAAGTCTAAATGTTGAGTGGGATTGTGGCAGAAAAACCCTCACAAAAATGTCATTCTAAGGGCTCACATTTGGAAAGCTGTCTCGAAGGTAAACAAGGATTTAAAGCTGCTAAAGCTCATCTTAATCTGCGAGACTGTCTGCCTATCTCCTCACAGAACGCTAGATTTTGGACTCTTCAAGAGGAAAATATGAAGACAAAAAAGCAGTTCCTTTCTCTCTCAACTTTCTTTTGAATAAAAATAACAACAGTCTTGTTTATAACTTGCAATAACATCCCAACAGTTCAACAAACAGATTTAGGAAAATGTTGTGACTTGGGATGCACCAATGAACATATATTTAATGCGAGTCACTGGTGGTTCATTGTGGTGGCTCTTCATCCAGCCCATGATGAAGTTTGTTTGGACTGAGGGATGATCGTCCCACTCACTGTGGTTTGCTCTGGTGATGTGGTGCCCGCACAGACTTATTTGTCTCGACTCATATTGTTCTTGCTCATGCTGTAGGTTTAGCAGAAAAAAAGAAGAGGAAAGTGGAAGTTCCCTTTGAAATACTTTTAAAGGCAAAAGAAATATTATAAGATAATTAAGGAAAATGGACTACAAGGGTGGAAAAAATCATCAACCCGAAAGGAAAGCCGTGGTACGAAGTACTGCAACAAGTCGGTGGTCTTTTCAAAATAAAATGCTGTACATTACAAAGAGATCTTTTAGACTACCATTGTTCTTTAGGAATATTTGAGTTTGCCAATCTTTGCTTCTCACTCTTCAGGCATATAAAACTCTACAGCGAGGCGGCGGCCATGTCCAACATGACTGTGACTGATCATGAGGTGACCTTTGACCCTGACGCCAGCTGGTTGAAGTTCCACCTGGGAATAAACCGCTTTTCTCTCTACTCCCGTGACGACCCGGCCATCCAACAACTCCTTGAGGAGATGCAAAGCATGACGGTCGTCAGCGCAGGTGATGGATGGACCGATGGGATTTAAAAGCTTCTCAGTTCCAATGAAACGTAACCGCTTCTTATTTGTGTTTCATTATGTGCTGACATTCATTTGTCTCTTACAGATTACACTCAAGATGAGAAGGCCCTGAAAGGAGCGTGTGATTGTACCCAAGGTGCTTCTTCGTCTGTTTATCTTTTGGTATTCTTTTATATTTTATGTACAGCATCAATGCTGTACATAAAATATAAAAACATTGCAGCTTGTGGCACATCGTGGTTTTTCTTTTTCCAATTCACCTCCAAAACTACAATTTGTTCGTCTGCAAGTAAGAGAAGCTTACTTGCAGACAAACAAATGAAAAAGGAGGCGTTTGTTTGTGTTCAGAGGCACAGATCATCACTAAATGTTTGATGTCTGCGTGCTATAAAAGCCAGTGTTTTCAGATCCTACACACATGTTCTCCTGCAGTACAGCAGAGCAGCACACAAGTCAAGTCACCAATTTATGCAATGGTAACTGCAAAGGCTTTCATAGATGTTGTATGTAGCAGGAAACTAGCAGGCTTGGAGTGTGGAAGAATGATTCTGCTAACTGTAAAGGCTGCATAAAAATTGCCTCAAGAGCTCATTTAGACTGAAAAAAGAGTTCGGTATCTCAGTTCTTTGGGGGGTTTTATCTTGGTTTTATATTTTTCTTACTTACTCACCATCACAGTGAAGTGACCACACACAGTCATGCATCTCCCAGCAGAAATGCAAGACAAACAATCCATCCTACCAGTTTAACCTCAAAAAGAACTTATCATTATTTCACCAACCAAAGAGCTACAGTGTTCTTTGGCTACAAGGATTGTTTATGTCGGTTTGGTTCTCTTTTCATCCACCTTCAGAGAAAAAAAGGACTGACCGTATACCTTTATATGATTATTAATAACACTGGAGTTTCACAAAGCATAGCAGGGGAGGTGTGTGTGCTGTGGAGGTTGCTGCTGCGATACAATACAGACAGAGACAGGAGCCCACATCTGATAATAGAGCAGAGCACAAGCTGTGTGACCAACCCCCCAATTATTTTATCACAGGGAACAGGCAGAACTAGAAAATATTCCGGCTTGAACCAGCCTCTGGGGCAGTTACTAAAAACAAACAGCGACTGAAATATCTGATGCTCGGTGTTGACTTTTCTCCAACCAAACAGTTGACATAAGGTAAAGGGGGGAGTCAGTTTGTACATAATAATATGCAAATGCGCAATATTCAGGCTGAAGCTGGTTGATCTAATCTAATGCATCAAACATTACCTGACAAAGACACCTGTGTATTTCTGTTTCCATCTCTAGTTGTGAAACCGAGTGGACATCACCTGAAACTGGCTCTGAAGATGCAAAACTTGGCCAAAGCCATGTTCAAACCAATGAGGTGAGCAAATCAAGCATGGATTTATTTTTCACCTTATTTCTTCATTTTAATGTAAATGTTATAACATAGAGTTAGTGTCTATAAATATCTATAAAGGATACACTCAATTGATTTACAGTGCTGTTAATTGGGAATTTGGGTCAAGACAACAATAAAAGCATCTCTAGTGGTGTGTGTGTGTGTGTGTGTGTGTGTGTGTGTGTGTGTGTGTGTGTGTGTGTGTGTGTGTGTGTGTGTGTGTGTGTGTGTGTGTGTGTGTGTGTGTGTGTGTGTGTGTGTGTGTGTGTGTGTGTGTGTGTCAGGCAGGAGAGGGATGAGGAGACTCCGGAGGATTTCTTCTACTTTGTGGATTTGCAGAGACACAATGCAGAGATTGCTGCCTTTCACCTGGACAGGTGAGACCCACTCAGTCAAGCTTTATATTTTTTCTTCAAGATATCTTGAAAGAGCTGACAACTTAGTTTTATTAAATCTGAAAGAGCAGATTTTGAGTTGAGGAAGAATTGTGGACGTTTTGGGGTGGATGTTGGTGTGGATGCAGATTGAGAACACCTTGAAGTTGCATCATGAGCTTGGATCTTGGATTAAATTACATTTTTTGAACAGGGCAGCATGTCTTGGACCACAGCACAATAACAGATATAAAAGACACAACTGTTATATCTAGAGCTGATTTTTACAGAAAATCATATGTATGCTGACAAATCATAAAAGTCAGATCAATTATTATTGGCAGTGGTGTAGGCAGTTATAGGCTCTACGAGAGTGTCATATAATTTTCTATATAACTATCATCTTGGTATCACTTTGTATTTAACAAATCTCTCTCTGCAAGCATGTGGCAGCAGTGCCTGTGGGTAATTGCAGTTTTTGTTGCCATGTGTAACTTTATTCCAGTAACTTAACACACTGAAGCCAGTCTGTAACAGCTGCTGGGATGCAGGGTGCACAGAGGCTGTTGGTCTTGGATCATCTTTGCATCAGTATGTTAGAACTGTCATTATTAGTATGTTAACATGTCCAGATACAGCTTCAACGTGCGACTGGTCTCACTGCGTTTCTGGAAACATCATTTTAGTAATAATCTACAGGCATCTTGAACAGACACAAAACACAATCTTTTTTGTAATTGCACATTAGATGAGCTGAGGTAATTCTCTCTCGTCTCAGCAGGACAGTATCATCTAGAAGTCACTGACAATGACGAGTCAGCACTTCACCACACAAAACACAACATAACAGGAGTGCTGCATCAGCAGTTCTAATCCCACACAGGTGTTTTTATACTGAAATCCATCTGATCTGATCATACTTAAAATATTCTGATACCAAATCGTACCTCTACTATACAGTATATGACTTTGAATTTATGTCACAATGTTTTTATGAATAATAATAATAATAATAATAATAATAATATTCATACATCACTAATCAGAGTGTGAATGGCAGTGATTTGAGAAACAGTCTCTTAGCTTGACCGATTGGTGTTTTGAGTCCGCTGAAATATAGCTTCTAGGTAAACATAACCTTTTGACAGACTGTCTGGATTGTACAGAGTGGCAACAGTAGATACGTGCAATTAGGTTTAGTTTTAGAATAGTAATTAACTGTGGGCTCCTGTGAAGGAGACAGATGAAGATGCCATCATCTGAGGTCTCACATTTCATTAACGTTGGAATTATGTGAATATGCCTGGTCTGTAAACTCAGTCATGAAGCGCAGATGTCTGAAATATTTTTTTTATCCAACTCTCAGGATCCTGGACTTCCGAAGGGTCCCGCCGGTGGCAGGTAGGCTGATTAACGTCACAGGAGAAGTCCTCCAGGTCACCCACAATGAAGACCTCCGAGCAGTCTTCTTCACTTCACCAGGTGAGACTGTACTGATGTGTGTGTGTGTGTGTGTGTGTGTGTGTGTGTGTGTGTGTGTGTGTGTGTGTGTGTGGTTCAAAAATACCAGGAATAATATAAGGTAAAGGTCAGGGTTGTTGGTGTGTTCACCTCCCCGGTGAATTGTCTGGCAGACTGCCCTGCCTCCAGTGTGCCAAAAACACACCATCCTGGTCATGTTACCTCTGCTGTTGCATTCTTTCAGTTCATTTTCTCTCCAGTCTTCGTATCTTTTCATAGAAGAATGTTGAACAGAAACAAAAAGTTGACATTTGGGAACCTCTAGTTAAATCTATACTGTTTTTCTCTAAAAAGTCCGTTTTAAGACTTGAGATAACAACCAAATTTGCAATAGAGAAAAAGATTCCTCAACCTGATTAGTGAGTTTTTTAGTCCCATGAGTGTGTGTGACATAGTGTTTCTCAGTGAGCTGAAGAGCTGCTGGAAGGGGGGGTGCTAATGAGTACCCAGAGGAGGCAGAGACAATCCAACACGATGCAGGAAACTCATTTTTTATTCTATTTCTCTACTCCCTAAAGCCAACAACACGTGTTTCTTCGCCAAGTGCCTGTACGTATGTAAGACGGAGTATGCCGTGTGTGGGAGGCCCGACCTCCTGGAGGGGTCGATGTCTGCCTACCTGCCCAGCCTCAGCATCGCCCCCCGCATCTCCATCCCCAACCCTTGGACACGCTCCTACACATTCACTGGACGACAAGAGTAAGACCTCAACCAAGCGGTTGAAAATGGATGGATGGATGGATAATGATGATACTGAAACACTAAATGAACATGAGTATAAAACAAATTTTAACAAATATTACAAGTAAACAGTTGCAGGGACACGGAGGAGTAACGCTGTTTGTCTTTGTGACCTTTTTCCAAGGTGGGAAATGAATCCCTTCTTCTGTGACTCCATCAAGCAGCTGTATCCCTACAACTCAGGCAACAGGCTCCTGAACATCATAGACATGTCCATCTTTGACTTCCTCATAAGTAATTCAAGCTGCTACTTTTTACCATTGTATTTCACTCATTTCAAGCACTTCAGAAATGATCTTTCTGCCGTTGTTTTAAACTGTGGCTTTACATTGCAGACAACATGGACAGACACCACTATGAGATTTTTACTAAATTCGGGGATGAAGGATTCCCGCTCCACTTGGACAATGCCAGAGGGTGAGACCAAAATGTCAAAGAGCACTTACAGTATGTTGTTATATTATTCATGCTTTTTTTTTTTTGTTTCATCTGTTTACATCTTGTGCTCAGGTTTGGGAAGCACTCAAAAGATGAGATGTCCATTCTGGCCCCACTATCCCAGTGTTGCATGTGAGTGGAACGCTGTAGAGAGTAGTTTTTGGATTTACGTTAGCCATCTAGTCTTATTTTTCATTTTCCTCTCAGTATAAAGAGCTCCACATTGATGCGACTCCAAATCCTGACCCGACCAGAGTATAGACTCAGTGATGTGATGAGAGAGTCACTGCAGGGAGATATTCTACACCCGATCCTCACGGACCCCCACCTCTTAGCGCTGGACCGCAGGTTGCTGAAGGTCCTCCGGGTGGTGCAGCGCTGCGTCAGGAGGTTAGGCAAGGACGAGGTGATCACCAAGGACTTTGTCAAATCTTCAGCGAGACCTCAGGCCACCACAGAGATGAAAGAGGTTAGGTAACTGAGGATGGAAGGGCCAACGTTCCTCCTCGTAGGAAGCAGTACAACTTCACGATGAAGTCACCCTGTTAGCCAACCGGGCTCAGGTGGTTTCGATTTAGGGAACAAGCCATAAAAGGAAGAGGTTGTAAAATCTTCAAGAAGGAGCTTGTCAGAGGGGGGATCTCTTTGCGAGGGTTCAGAACATGAATCACTGATGGCTTCAGATCCCAGCTTTACAGATTTAGTCATAAATTCTTCCAAGGGTGCATTTTATGACGGTGCACTCACTTCTCACGTGAGAAACTACAGAGTTGAAGAACTTAAATTAAGACCTTTGAATTAAAAGATTTTACCTAGAAGGAGAGCTGGGAGAGTGAAGCAAAAGCACTAGTGAACAATTCAGTGAGGAATGAAGCCATTGTTCAGAGGTAAGAACTGTGATGCACTGGATCAGTTATTTATGAGAGCTACACTCGTAAATATTAAGATTATGTAAGGAAAGATTTGGATATGATGTAATGATTTCAAAATAAAGCTTCATTTGATATTTTGCAGGTTTTGATTAGTCGTCACCTCCTAGTAACAGAAGTTTACTGGCTTGTGTGCTGCCTTTGAAAGTCATTTAGTTCACCACACCCATTTTTCCAGACTGATCATTCTGTCTCATCAGATTGTTTAAACAACTTTACAACTCCACCGTTGACTACAACAGGCCAAAGCACAGATAGTTAACGTGGACCAAGTCAGGTTGTGTCTTCCATAGTGAACAGGTCGGCACTTCAGCCTTTATTTGTTCTTACCTGACAGACTCGATAAGTTCCAGCCAAGTATGTGATGTAACACAAGTTTCTAAGAAAAAGTTTTGTTTCAGACTTGTGCCAGAAGAGGTCAGACATCAGTTTGAAAAAGCACGGAGGCTGACAAGGAGAAGGAGTGAAATATTTTAACAATTGTCAAACCTTTATAAAATAGATAAGGATGGTGAGATGATAGAAGGATTCCTGAGTGTCTGGAGCACACAAAATAAATAATGGAATAACTTGTTATTGTTCAGGTGAAGCATGTTCTAATCTTCACAATTTAACTACAAAAGGTAAAGATCCCAAACATTAAAGATTTAAAGAGATCAAGCTTTGTAGATGTTTCTAAACCTGATCACATTAGTACCTTGATATACGACCTAATGGACATACACTCAAGATACTAGTCGTGTTTCAGGACACCACTGTTTGTTGTCGGATGGATACAACGTCCACTGAGATCAGATTTCGTAATCTGTCACAGAGTAAAGACTACCGTGGATGTTGCTGTGACTTTTGTATTTTTCTCCATACTTTGTTATTGTTTACATAATATGTATAATTAATCATATGCAGGCAAAGTATGCATGTCGATTGGTTGATAAAAAAAAAAAGTTTTATAATTTAGAAGGATTTGGGGCTTTTTTACAAGACTGGAATTGATTAAAATGATTTTACTTATTTTTAAAAGGGGATATGTTGTTTGATTTACGAGTTGTTTGGCTTACAAACTCAGTTATGGAACGAATTAAACTCTTATCTCAAGGTACTACTTTTCAGACCTGTGACACGTCTCCCCCTCGTGGACAGATGCCATATTACGTCTACTGTCAGAGCGTCTTGACACCATTTTTACCCAAAGTGATGTCTTCCAATTTAAAAAAAAAATAAACCTGTTAAAGTTCAACAAACATTTTAACAACATTACAAAAGGGTGAGACCTGAGGCAGAGTTGAATCTTTTTTACCTTTTTATTGCTTAAACTGCCATCTGGAACAATCTATACCAAAAGGTTAAACATTTTTGCACATACAGGAGGTCAAACTGAATACAGGATAGAATAGAAAAAGAATGGTCCTCTGTTTGCCTGCAGCTCTCTGCACTGCAGGCCTAACAAACTCACTGAAAGTTGGGCTAGTAGGAGTGACTACTACTATAAACCCAGGTTAGGTAAGCTAAGGCAAACCGGGACAATTGCAGTGTGGTTAAAAACACTTTGGACTATGACGCCGCTATTTACATTAAAACAATATTTTGACAAAGGTGAGTCAAAACTCTCGACCCTAACAGAGCGATTTCCTGCCGATGAGGATAAACAGGTTATGTTGTCAATGGACATAAATCCACATGTAACCAAATCCACAGTGACCTCCGAGTCAGCTGGGAGGGGAAGATGAAAGTGAATGATTTAACAGTTAAGAAAAATACACTCATGTCCACAAACAAAACTGTCCTCACTAGCCTGACTACCCTGCAATCAACACCAAAATGAAATCTTTTTGGATGTATGAACACACAAGTCCATGCTAAGCATGTGCTCTGAATGAGAAATGACATGACAGTGTCGTTACGGGTAACAGTGAGGCAGGAATGAAGAGTTAAGCCTATAATCCAAAAGTCAACATTGTGTGATTTGGTAAAGATCTCAAAAAAAGAGATTTTATTCCATCTACATAGTCATAAAGCAGTTAAGCTAGGACGTAACAAATCAAATATTTGACAATGACTGATTAGTTCTTGCTTCTGCTGCAGCTGCTGCTTTTTAATACACGCTTCCATTCATACATATCACCGGATGCCGAAAAACATCATGCCAAGTAAGCATAGAGAACAGATCACAAGCTAATCTGATGAAAAGACAGCCACCTTTCAATAGGCAATAAGCAATGACACTAGCTTTCAAGACAGATCTGCTCACTGCCTGTCAGCTCACCAATGACGCTTTCTTACATTAATACTTCAGATGTCCCAAAATCAGCGAACCACCCTTCAAAACTTCACTTCAACAAACCCGCAATGACCTCATTTGATCCATTGTGAAAAGATTTAACCCATAACACAACACGATTACATACTGTTTAGTCAGTTGACAAGAAGAAGCAATTATTTACTTTGTGGCACTGGACACCTAAAATAGAATTTATGGAAAAATAAGTGTTTACAAAAGACAGGTAAATGAATTTTTTTAGATCACAATCACTCCAAACCAAAAGTTATTTATTCAATGATGATAATAGAACTATGATCATTTTAACTATACTATTAGTACATTTGATTACAAACCATAGCAGAAGAGTGATCAAGTCATTTGGTATATATTAAAAATTGAATACTGAAATACACTTAATACTCTTGTTTTTTTTTTTCCTTTCTTTTTTCCTCAGAGTGGTCAAGGCAGTTTTTAATGGTCATTTTACTGATTGAAAGGGAGTACGGATGACAACTACCTTCTGTTTGAAGCTCCAAATAGTCAGGGAACAGAACTGCATCTCCACAGTTATGCATCTTTGCATCATGACATTTTGGCACAAGCCTGGTAGCTGCACAATAAAATAAGAACCTTAATTTGTACAAGCTCTTTCAAAATAAGCGACAGAGACTGATAATAGTCTCATCAAAATGTAACCCAAAAGAGCAAAATGGAGCACAACCATTGTACAGCTGAGATCTAAAAACATCTGACAATATTTGTTACAATCATCTTCCTGCAGTCTACAGGTGCTAGATTCTTCTCTACGCTGTGTTTTAAATCAGGCTAAGTGACATCCAAAAGGAAACTAACAGGTAAGCAGCAGTCCTCCATTCACTTCAATATACAACAGAAATCGGTTACAAATTCACCAAAAGCGCCATGTAAAGGTTGATTGTCCTGTCTTATCAGTCTGAGACCTGACTGTCTTTCAAATCTCATCACAATCCTGCTCTGTGATTAAGTTTAAAAAGAACGTGTAACCAGCAAATACATTTTAATCATAGGTAACGTGGAATAACTGTGTCTACAAGGTAGCGTACAGCAGCTGGTACAAGCGCTGGTGAATGGCTGAAAAGTCACCTCTGTGTGACTGGTGGTAACAACAAAATGATTTGTGTGTGTGTGTGTGTGTGTGTGCGTGCCTGTGTAACAGAAACGGGAGTAAAGCCAAAAGAAAGAAGAAGGAAGTGACAAAAAGCAAATTGCATTGGTGGACCCTGGGTCTAAAAGGAGAAAAAGAGGGACAGGGAGCAGGAGGGGGTTGGGGGGGACAGAGCCCCTTCAGACAGACAGCGAGACAAAGCTGTTGTACTGTTGGATGTTGCGTTTAAGGATGTCTGAACAGGGACCCAGGACGCGCTCGAAACGAGGCCGGTCCAGCTTGACACACTTCAGAGGGCCACGGGCAACCACGGTGGCGGCACGTGGACGGTTCATGAGCAGAGCGATCTCACCTGGAGAAACACACACACATTAAAACTTCAAAAAACATCTATCTCAGTTACATTCAAACAGATGCGTATGAAACCAGACATAGATTGTAAATAAACAAACTTGATTCTACATCAGCCCCCTTCATGATGGCATCATATATAAACACGTGTATAAAGCACAAGCTAAATAGCAAGATGATAGTCAAACAGACAGTACACATGCAGAGCATTCACTTAGAAAAATCTCATTCCATTTCTCAATGCAAGAATTATTTCAATAAAATCACAAATTACAGAAAAACTTAGAGAAGGAGGAGAAATCCCGCTTCATCTTGTGTTTTGCGCAACTAGTTCATTCATTATTTTTAATCTTATGACAATGATGCTGCTGCTTTAGTTCTTACCAAAGTAGTCAGATGGTCCTAACCTCCCCACTTCCACAAACTCCTCGTTCTCTGAGCGACGCTGCAACACAGCTGCAGAACCCTAGAAAACACACAAGAATGAAATGACATCAAGCAGCCTCATATTTAGTCAACACTTAGCTCACACAGGAAGAAACAGCTATCAACTGCATAGAAATATACTTTAAAAAGAAAAGACTACAATTTATTTTTAATTATAGTTCTTTACTGACATCAAGTTAACAGATAATTACTCAGCTACTTAGTGTGGCTAAAACAAATAAATGGAAATTCTTTTTTTCTGTTATGTATTATCTATTAATTGCATAGTGTAAGCAGCAAATTATCAGATGAGAAGCTGGAATCAACATTTACTATTTCTGTTATTAAAAATTCAAACTAATTTATTTTCTGATCAAAGAATCGATCATCGTCTCAGCTCTGGACCGAACTCATGTTTACGGCGAGGACACACTTTTAAAATCCCCACAAGTCAGTTGTGTAAATAACAAACTAGAAATAGTGACAAGCAGATTCAACAGCTCAAACTGTGTGATAATTTAACACACACAAAAAAAAAAACAAGCAATGCAAACCAACAATAAAAATACCATAACATCTCCTTGTGTTTTCTGTGAGTGTATGAATGTGTGTGTAAGAGAAGGTTGGTATAAACCTCTAAGATGATGAAGAATTCATCTCCAGGCTCTCCCTGCACCACAATCCTCTGTCCATCCTCAAACTGGACGGGCTCCAGGGCGTCAGCGACTGTGAGACGCTCCCATTTGTCAAGAGATTCTGAGGACAAATACAGAAATTATGAAGAATGTGGAAAAAAAACCACTTTGTGTTATTTACACTGTATTTGTTTTTAGGTGAATACACTGTCAGGTTATTTTGATTTCAGCACCAATGGCATGGAACACATCTATCTTCTTTTATTTAGAAGCTTTGTGATCAGCTATCTAAATTTAAAAAAAATTAAAAAACAACAACAAAATAAAACAAATAACTAGAACTCACCTAAAATGGACACTTTCCTAAGGAATTCCTCATACATCTTCCTCTTTCTCAAAGTACTTCCCTAAAGGAAAAAAAAACATGTTAGTGATTTTTTTTTTTACAACATCAAAATATAAATAACCAAACAGATATACATATAGAACATACACGCACACTATTAAGAAGGGCCTTCATTGTATTACAGATCTCAACAGATAGACTGATACTGTCTCTCACCATGAGTATTCTCCTGTAGCTGTCTCTATCAATGCCCCACAACTTGACGTTGGTCTTGGCTCTAACTGTGGCTGCTCTTGGGGTTCCGTATATCAGGGCCAACTCTCCAAAGCTGCCACCTTCTCCAATACTGGTGACCCATTCATTGTTCACATACACCTGTCAAATCAGGAGGGGAAAAAGGCCCCAATGTGTTCAACAGCAAATATCTTCCATCCTGGGAAAAACATACTGTTGATAACAGTTTAACAGAGCTATCTTAAGATTAAGGTCAAGCATCAGAAACTCACATCCATCTCCCCTTGGTCAATTACATAGAAATTGTCACCTTCATCACCTGGGTGCACAAGACATTAGTGTTAGCATCACACAAAGACTTGCTCTCATTTTGGATAAATGCTGAACCAAAGGTGGAATTCTACCCTGCAGAATGACCGTTTCTCCTGCGATGTAGGTAACTGGAAACATTGCATCAAATATGTCGCTGGAAATAAACAATTTGTGAATTAGTGAGTTGAACCACGGTTACATGATAGTCCAAACTTCATTCATGAAGGTATTTCAATGGAAAACACAGTTTAAGGAACAGTACCTCCTCTCATTGTCATCCAGATGTGAGAAAAGGACATTCTTTTCAATAGCTTTGGCCAAGGCTGCCATCGTCTTGTAGTCTTTTGGGATGACCTTAAAGAACATGTTAAACATGATAACATTTCCACTCACAGCAAACATTTTCAGATTAATGACAGTGTCTGACAAATGATATAGATCTAAGTGTTGCAACACTTCTCTGGTGCTTCTCAACTGCTGGCCTACCTTCCTGACATATGAGGCTGCATCCTCCTCTGTGTAGACTTCTGCGCTGAAGGCTCCTCTCCGCCGGCGACCCTTAACCACAGGGTTCATGGGTGGAGACACCTCCTCATCGCGTGAATCCGAACGAGAACTGCTGGCCTTCTGCTGGTTCTGGATCTGCTTGGCCTCCTCCTGGAAGGAAAGGAGACACATACTCAGCCAAGAAGGACTCTGTAGCAATTGATCTCCTTCGGCTGACTATCTCCGACGGTCCAGACATTTATCAGTGTTTTCTTTCTGTTCTTGACCGATCACAAGATGCTACCCTCAAAGCGACACTCACAGCTGAGCTCTGACATACCCAGACTTTGTTGCATCGTAAGCTGATCCAACTTTCCCTCTTCCTCTGATTCGCCATCCTCTGTTCCGTAACTAAATCAGTAATCGTTACACTAAATTCCGTGACTAAAAGCCTGATTTTAATTCTATTCTATTTCTATTTTCACTGACTAGTTCCACCAGATTGTCCCCCAGCTCTCCCCTTTGAAAAATGTGGTTGATATCTATAGACGTCAATGGCAGCCAGTGAGTTAAGGATCATTTACAGGACTTTCTGTGCAATGAAGAGTCTGTAAACATATGCAAGTGGATAAAAGATAACATGCAATACAGGAAACAAATTAGAGGTACATACACATAAGTGATCACACACAAGTGCAACCAGAACATGTCTGATGTTCCTCTTATCCAGTGTTTTTGCAGCCAGCTGATCAGTTGGTCATCCCAGAAGCTACAACTACATACATAAAACTACTTCCTGCAAAGTTTTTCAAATTTATCTTTTCACAGTTTTGAGATTATTGTTTAAGCAGCATCTAAACAAAAAATAAAATTATGATGAGCTCTGGAAGAAGAGTAAATCAATCCTCCTTTGATTATAAATGTAACTAGTAAATTAATGTCTCGCCCTCTAGGCACCATATCTGAATAATCTGCCCTAAAAACCTTTAAAAACAAGTCAGTGCAATTTTTATTAATTACATAAGATTTAATTTCAACTAAATTATTCATTTTTACTGATGTGTAATGAAGAAAATTTAATGAATTCTTAAAGTCCACAAAACTGAAAACACATGAACAATGAAAGCACAACAGTTCATCCTGAGAATGAGTACCCTTAAAAATAATACAATAATAATGTAGCGCTGTATTCAGTGTGGTGTATGCACTACAAAAAAAAAAAACAAAACAATAAGAAATGTAAAAAAAATCTTACAGCTTTGCATGTTATAATGGAAAATATTTGGTGGTTTACAAGACTAACATAATAATACAAAAATAAAACTTTAAGCTTTCAACGAGGGTAACGTATTCAAATGCACAAACCTTCTCCAGCCTCTCAAAGTATTCCCTGAGGAAGGCCATGGGCCGGTCTGGCCTGGAGGTGCACAGCTGGACAATGCAGTCCTTCAGCAGCTGCTGAATGTTGTGTTTCTGCACATACTGTTCACACTCTCTCAGGCTGCGCTCCTCCTCGCTGCTCGTACTTCCAGATGCCATGACGACAACCGCAACCCTGCTCTGTGACCTCTAACCTTTGTACTGGGGAAAAGTGGAGAGCAGTGGGGAAAAGGAGCATCATTTCAGATCACTAGCCAGAGCACAAGAGACTTGGGATATCCGTGTATGGTGATGAGACACAGAGATGGAATACAAGAGAATGTGCAAAAAAATAGAAGTGAGAACACACTAAAAGGTGGTGTGTTGCTTTGGCACTGTAGAGCCTGAGTTCTTCTATGTGTCAAGGCTAAAAAACTGGTCATATGATGTAAGATGACCACATACAGCAGATTAGCACAGGCACGCCGTTTGTTCTGGGTTTATTTACTCAAAGCAATATAAGTTTTCCACAAGCTTGAATGAAGCCCTCTATCAACAGGAGACAGTCTTACACAATGCCTCACTTTCAAGTAGTGGAGAATTAATCAATGCCTCGTGAACCGAACCAAAACCATAAAAGCAAATGCTCTTACTTGGAGTGTTCAACATTAAGCTAAACAGCCCGGCACATCCCCAGATCATATGATCAGCCTCTGTGCTCCTTCAGACAGCTTTGAGCTCAATGTAGCTTTGCAGGCTAAAACAGGAAAGCCTGTAAAGCCTTGTTGTGACCAGCATGTGCATTTTAGATACGTGAATGGGTGAACATATCTCAAAAAAGCCCCTCATCATATCCCTCTATGTGCATTATGCATGTCTATCATTATAATATAATTTGCGTCCTCTTTAATCTCAGAAGGCTTTAGAGAGATTACTAGCCACATTACCAAAGATGAGGCTGGCAGATGAATACACTCAGTCTGGAAACTTGGAAGGCTTACTTTAAGCTATATCTATCACAAGGCTAAGTTATTAATTATACTGTTTTTTGACCAAATGATATGAAAGCCGAAGAATTCTACAAGACCATTATTACTTCAGTCAAGGATGTTATGTTGTCAACCGTGACTGAGTTTGCTGGTTGGTTAGCAAAATTTAAAAAAGCTACAGAATGGATTTCCACCAAACTTGGAGGATCTTGGGTCAGGGCACATACCATTAAATTGTGTTGCTCCATGGAGATGATTTGTTTTCAATTTCTCCAACATTGAAGGAGCATTTCACATTGTCTTTTACTTTGCAGGGATTAAAGCATAAATGGATGAAAAAAAATTCAGCCATGTCCAAGGGCGTGCTATCCATTGATGCAATTTTGTGTGTATCCAAATTATATACCAGACCCATCAGGCTTAAATGACTGGCTGTTAAAATCCAGTAAACTTTAATAGTACTCAATGATTATGATCTTGACTTTGGATAAGGCGTCATTGAATTACAAAGGACTAGTAGGCTTTAGCCGAGGTTTATGCACTCGGTCTAATGGTTCTACTAGTAAATTTTTTGTTGTTGTACAAGATGACGGTGGTGAGAGAAAAACAATTAACATGTTACTTCTCTAACTCGGGCCTTGAGCTGCAGCACCACGTCCCCTGGCTTGTAAGAGCGGGCTGTCCATTAAATTAAGGAAAAAACAATACGCAAATGACCTTGCTGAATAAGTGACCATGCAGTATGCTTGGCGATGTATAATGGTAATAATGCATGTAATAGTCTAACCAACCGAGCCAGTGTTGTTTTATGTAGCCAGTGTGAAGCAAATGCCCTGACTGTAACACCGTGTAGGTCAGGAAGGCTTCATGGAGAGACTGGCGGTTGCAGTCGATAAATATACAGCATGCAGGCTAAACCTAACTACCTTCACTAAATAGTGAGCCGTAAACGTGAAGTGCTAACGAATAATAAACGTGTCGGTTCTACTTCACGATATTTTTGGCTTACGTTACTGTGTAATGTTGGTGCCTAGCTGGCTAGCTCCGTGCAAAGGCAAAGCTCTCCTCCTATGACGCCATCTTGAGTTGTAGCATAAACAAACGAGAGACGAAGAAAACAAATTTCACCCATCCAGAGGTCACACACGTATGAACCCAAAAATGAAAATACTCACAAGAAAACGTAAATTGCTGCCGAGCCCTTGGTTAGCGACTCGGGGTGGATATTTCACGAGAGGTACCGTTACCAGATCCTCCTCGCTTCGATTTTTTTTCTCCTAGCTCTGGACCGCTGCCCCACCGGATACGGCTGTTAGCCAATCAGCGACCACCGCTGACGTCAATCCTTTTCGCTCTGACATGTGAGCCCGTAACCCCTGGCAACCTTAAAGGAGACGATTCGGAACGCGTGACGTCAAAGAAATACTTAAGAAATACAGAAAAAAAGTTGTGGTTTTTACGTCCGATCAAAATTAGCCTGATAACGTTCTGAATTGTCTTTTTTTTGTTTAGACAAAGCCAAAACACGAGGCTAAATATCTTGTCCAGAGTTCAAAAATAAAATAAATAGAATCTAGGCTAAACTTAGCAACAGAAACAAAAAGTTTAGTTCAATTTCAGTCTTTTACAGGCAGAAATATAAAATTAATGTATAAAAAATTATTTTTACCTTACATTGTGAATTTTTGTGCATTTACATAATTTATTTGAGTATAGATGCATCACTGGGTAAAAAAATACAAATCCAACAATCCGTGTATTTAAAATACAGCATTATTTACATAAAACGGAGTTGCCCTCTGCAAAATGTCCTTGAACCGTTAAAAGTTCAAGCACTCATTAAGTTTAACTAGGTACACGTGAGTCTTCTATTATTATGCATAACAATTGTAATTTATTAATTTACAAAGGTTTATTTTCAAGTTATCCTCTTTGGTTATTTTAAAACACAGCATTGAATATCCTGTGCTGATAATATATGTATGTAGCTATTTATGGAAAAAATATTTATGTGTAATGTAACGGTCCAAAAGACTGTGTGTCCTATCCTACACTTCAGTAAATACAAGAATCAAACTAACAGCAGTTTGCGAAATGTGCTGAATGCTTCCGGTTTTGCCCAAGTCTAAAGGTCACCCGAGAAGATACACACGTTTCACAATGCATTTTCATATTTATAATATAATTCTATATTTTAGGATTGTAAATGCTTAGCATTTTTAGAGGTAAGTATTTCAGTATTTATTGTTTGATTTGGGTTTAACAAGGTATGCTACATAATCATACACCATAAACCATCATAAACCATCAGACGGATATTAAAAAAAACGCTCGGTCGTCTTTTATCCAATGAAATCATCAAAACAAATCCTCGTGACAAGACAGCAAATCTAATTGGCTAATCGATTATTTTTCACCCAAACAGGCAGCTCTTGTGTGAATTGACATCTAGAAGGACCAATGAAGTAAAAGATTTAGACAGCTCGACCAATGAAAACACGAATACGAGGATTTGACATATCACACTTAGCCAATCATCATGCGCATCAGAGAGACGCATCCTCCCATCAGCTGTTTTTGTTTTGCTGTGTGGCTGTCGAAAGTTATTAACGTAATAACAACAGTATAGAGTGAGTGAAACGGGCCGTTTAGGGAGCGTAATCGTTAATCTTTTATTCTGCTTACCTTCAGGACAGATCCCTGGGTGCGCGATGTGTACCATCTTGGCCATCCTGCCCGGACATTCCTCTCCCCGAAGACTGTGAGCGTGGCGCTTGCAGTCGGGGAACAGAGGAGGAGGGGAAGCGGTTCCTGCGGGGGGATCGACCCGAGCCCGAAGGCCTGCGACCTCGGTCATCTCGAGAAAAGCGAATTGACGACTGAGATGGAGCCCCAGGACGCGCCGGACGGCCCCGAGGCGCAGCGAGGCTTCATCTGCGCCTCGTTCAACCAGGACACCACGTAAGCGACCCACGGGCTCAGCCCAGCCTGAACTCAGTCGCCTTGGTGCACCTGGTTGTTGCATAATGTTGTCAGTCGCATTTCAGTTCTTTTGTGTAACCTATTTTGTCAGTCGGTAACATCAGCTGCAACGTCTGTTTGTGCGACCAAATGAAAATACTGGCACATTAAAGTCTACCTTTGTGAGTCCCTGAAACCGAGATTATTATGCTTATTGCATATTAATCTACAAAACTCAACCCTAAAAATGACTAAGATGGGGGTTTCATGTGTGTCCCCTAATTTTTTTTCTTTCTTAATCAATAACATAAGATGTTAATCTGTTCAAATGTGTGTGTTTTTTCCTGTGGATATACCAGAATTATTGGAAGTTGTTGCGGAATAAAAGTTACTACTCAAGTAGCAGTGTAGGTGAACTACTGGATCATGAACGGGTGAAGTATAACATAGAAAATCCTGCAGACTCCAGAACAGATGTCCCCTCACGTAAACATCTCCTTTGTCTATAATTATAAGACAAGCCAGGTGTAGAAACAGCCCACCTGGGCTTCTTATCTGTCTCTCATGATAAGACAAGCTTGTTTGGGTGCAATCAACAAATTTTCTGGTAAACTGTGTTATGTCTTTATTTATCTGAACAAGATAAGATACCAAACACCTCATCAGATGAGTTAAGACTGTATCTGACCCGAGAATTACCTCCTA
Source organism: Antennarius maculatus (assembly GCA_013358685.1). NCBI lineage: Eukaryota > Metazoa > Chordata > Actinopteri > Lophiiformes > Antennariidae > Antennarius > Antennarius maculatus. Next base: position 7,356,790 of record CM023626.1, on the reverse strand, counting down.
CCAGTTATGACTATGCAATGCTGATGTTATAATAGCTGCATTGCCAATGTTGGTATGGTGATCATTCAGTCAATCATTAAACCACTAACAGATCATCTATTTCTTCGAGTTCATATTCCATTTTAATGTGTCTGTCTAAACTCTTAGCTTTAAGAACAATTGAATTTAACCAATTACTGACCCGTCCAAAACACTGTACCGTAAAAAAGAACCAAGGCAGAATGATAGACACTTATTAGATCATGTTCAACAGGAATTACTTTGTAATCACAGAATACACAGATTATAATCGCAAAATTTCCAATATATTTAGATCAAAAACTTTGAAAGTGAAACTGTGAAAGTTGGGAGTGTAGCTTGAGGACATAGCTGTACTGTATGTCCTGTGCTACACTTCAGTAAATACAAGTTGAACTGGGTCCATATGACCAAATGTAAAGCATTACCATGTAAAGGACTGGCCATTTGAAGAAAATGAAATACAGAATCAGAATGCATTCAAAAATTGGATGACAAAAAAAAGTCGACAGTTCGAACACATGATATAAATTATTAAGAAATGTCACTGGCTGAAATTAAGTTGCATGCTTTTGACATAGCGTTGATTATATTCAAAACAGTAGTTAATTTAGGTACTTTTTAGTTGTTATTTTAATTGCTGGAAAATCAGACATTGAAAATATATATTTTTGTTCTAAAACATGAATGCAGCTGCATAAAATGGATAATACTGTTGAAATGTCTGTGTGATGTTGTTGTAGGTCTCTGTCAGTGGGCACCAAGACTGGCTACCGGCTCTTCTCGGCCACTGCTGTGGACAAACTAGAACGCATTCATGAGGGAGGTAATAAAAGAGTCACTTCGTTTTACTCACTGCTGTGCTATATGACATCACTTGTCAGACTCCCTACACTACCTCATACATAAAAGTTTAGTGTTGCATTCAGTCAGTATGCTTTGAAACACAAGCATCCCCTCCTTAAGGTAACATTAGTGCAGTAATAGAGGTTCACTATGGTTGTGCAATAACTCAGACACAACCTCAACAGTATGGGCAGCATGTCAATAAAAACAGGATCAAAGATTTGTATGTCATCAAGTCCTATAAGGAAGCTCCTTTTGTGCTCAATCATGACACTCACTCCTGTTATCAATGAACCTCTTCACTGGTGAATTGATCCAGTCAGCTGTTTTCAACATTACAAAACTTTCGTAGTTATTTGATGCCCCTATTCTAACTCTATTGAGTTGAGTTTCTGAATATCAAACTGGATTAGGAAATTTTCACACACACACATTGACATAAGGGTGGTATTTCTGCTCAATAAATGGAATGCTTAATTTTCTAATCCTCAAGTAGAGCACTGGAATGTTCCTTGTGTGGGGCCGACAGTTTTAAAAGCCCTAATTCTCTCTGTAAATATTTTAAATAATATGTAGAAAAGTGTGATGGAGTTGAGATGAAGATTGTGTATTTTCCTCTCTGGATGTAATGCACCTGGTCTGGTATTGAACCTTCCATTGCAATCCTGACCCATTCTTGTATCTCTCCCAGTAGAGTGTCCAGATGTCTATATAGTCGAGCGGCTATTCTCTAGCAGTCTGGTGGTGGTGGTCAGTCTCTCCATGCCGCGGCGAATGAACGTCTATCATTTCAAGAAAGGTACAGAGATTTGCAACTACAGCTACTCCAACAACATCCTCTCCGTCCGACTTAACAGACAGGTAAGGATAGGAAAGGGATTCTTGTGTCCACCACTAATTATCAACTTCTGGTTTGCCTATTTTTATGAGATTTGATCTCTCGTTCTGCCACTGTATCAGCGCCTGGTGGTGTGCCTGGAGGAGTCCATCTACATCCACAATATCAAAGACATGAAGCTACTTAAGACCTTGCTCAACACACCCACCAACCCATCAGGTACAACCGGGCTGTTTCGCATTTACAGTATTCTACAATATGATTTGAACTTTGTTACGCCAAAATCACTTTTAAGTCATAATGTCTCATTTTTGCTGGTTACAGTCAATTATTATCCTCAAATGATGTTTATGGAATGTTGAGCACACAGTCATTATAATATGAGTCAAAGAAGAGTCTTGTAGTCAGTAATGTCAGTTTAAAAGTAGATTAAATTTGAAAAAATCATCCACTTGATCAAAAGAACAGAAAAAAAAATTGTGTCTGTTTTTTATTTGACAGACTAAGAATCTGTTCTGTCTTCCTTTAGAATGTGTACAACATGCCTTTAAATCTACTTGCCAGTGTGCACAGTATGAATGCAAAGTATTCATGTATTTGAAAAATACCGACATACAGTCTGTGATGAGATGTTCATATTTCCATACATCTTTTTCATTGGCTTCATTTTAATAATAGTTTGCATAGGATGATTATCATCATCATTATTATTTTTGTGGAGCCCGTTTAGTTTGTTTTTGGTATTTTTGATATTTTGGTATATTTTTGGATGAAACCCATTCTTATAACCCCTCCTCCTCATTGCGCTTGTGATGGATGATAAAAATAAGACATAAAATCATTCTTTGTATTCTTTGTACTCTCTTGTAGGTCTCTGTGCTCTTTCTGTCAACCACAGCAACTCCTACCTAGCCTACCCCGGCAGTACCACCATTGGAGAGATCACTGTCTATGATGCCAACAACCTGGTAGGACAACAGAAAACTATTAACATGGCAGCAAAGGAACAAATGCAGTTGTTCTTGTGTGTGTGTGTGTGTGCGTGTGTTGAAACCTCTGTAAACCATTAGGAACTTCTTGTTTGCAACTTCAGAGCACTCTGACGTTGATCCAAGCCCATGACAGCCCCCTGGCAGCCCTCACCTTCAATGCATCCGGCACCAAACTGGCAAGCGCCTCAGAGAAGGTGAGAACTGGATTCCTGTTATTTGTTATGTTTGTTTGTTTATTAGTTTTTCATCAATGACAGCCTCTATTTTACTATTTTTTCCTCTAAAGGGGACCGTCATCAGAGTCTTTACCATTCCCGAAGGACAGAAGCTGTTTGAATTCCGCCGAGGGATGAAGAGGTTAGACGTCACGCTTTTCATGCATGTCAGTGGAGTTTTAACAAAATTTGGACAGACAGTGGAGAAGACGATTGTTGGGGCTGGTTAATGCTGTAGGTTATACAAAGGACTTGCAGCAGGAGGAGGAACAATGCAGATGACCTGTCACTCAACAGTATTTTGAGTAAGACACTAATGTTAAATGACAGTGGACAAAAAATGACAAAAGCATACATTTGGGCTAATAATTTCAATAGCATCATTTTTCTTCCTCTGAAATATTATTGTATTTATTGTTGACAAAAATATTTAAATGCTTTAACTTTTTTGTCCGTTCTACACCCTTTTCCTTCTGTGTTTGTCAGATACGTCAGCATCAGCTCCCTGTCCTTCAGCGCAGACGCCCAGTTCCTATGTGCCTCCAGCAACACTGAGACGGTCCATATCTTTAAACTGGAACAGCACTGCCCCAGGTAAACACACAGACACCACTGCTGGTCTTAATCCAGCTGTGATGAATTTACAAAGTAGAACTTTCAAAAACAACTCGACCCATTGAAGTTTGGAGGAGCAGCTGGTGATGGTTGTTTGAAGCAAAAACCTGTCCACAGCAAAGATAATACAGTTGCTCATACATGCAGTTTGTGTGATTGAAGGCAGCGATCTGCTTTGTGTATATCAAATCAAGAACTAGAAGGGCACTCTAATATATACCATTCCCAAGGCTGAACAGTTCCTTTTAAATAGGTTAAACCAAAAATAAAGCCCATCAAGGCATGTGCACCGTCAAACTAGTTGTCTTCAACTTCATCAACTTTGTTACGCCAAAGAAAGTCAGGAGCCTCCAACATTTAAATGGATCTTTCATGATAGACGACGCCCAACCTTTCTGAAATGTGTCATCAACATCCAACTGACACAGTGTGCTGATAGAACTTCATGTGTCATAAATGTGGTACTGCTGCATGTTTCACGTTGATTAAAAAATGAATCATTGTTTTTCTTAAAAAAACATTTCAAAATTGTTTTTAAAAGTATTTTTTAAGAATAACTTTAAATATTTTTCTGTAGAAGGTCCAAACTATGGACCATTCATTTTGTTACATAAATTAAGGAGGTCCACTGTCCTCAAGCATGATAGGACAAGGAACAATCCAGCTATGTTCCTGTGAAATTCAGTCAGGTATCTAGTGTGTAATAAATCCAGATGAATGATTTCCCCCATCTTATTTCCAAGCAGTCAAGAGGAGGAGTCTCCTACATGGTCGGCGTATGTGGGCAAAATGTTTACAGCCGCATCCACCTACCTGCCTGCCCAGGTGTCCGACATGATGCATCAGGACAGAGCCTTTGCCACGGTGCGACTCAATATGTTTGGCCTGAAGAACATCTGCGCCCTGGCTACGTAAGAAGAGAGAAAGACTAGAGAGGGATGAGTTTCTGCGATGAGGGTGACTTTATTTTTAGTCTTTGTTTGATCTTGCATTTGCTTTTTATGTCAGGATTCAGAAGCTCCCTCGCCTGCTGGTGGCGTCCTCAGACGGGTATTTCTACATTTATAATGTGGATCCACAGGATGGAGGCGAGTGTATCCTGGCCCATAAACACAGGTGTGTGTGTGTGTGTGTGTGTGTGTGTGTGTGTGTGTGTGTGTGTGTGTGTGTCTTAATGGGTTGCATGTAAACACTGTACTGTCACTTAAATGCAATAATTTGGCTATGCACCTCCAAATTCACTGTATTTGAATTGTTTATAGTGAGATGGGGAGAGATTTGTGTGTTTATAAAAATAAAGGGTTTTTAAACAATTTTGAATTAATATTTAAAGAAAATACTGTATGTTTTTCCTGTGACACAAAGACAAAAATAAAATCAAAAAATATGATTTTTCCCTCTCCATTAACAACTTGAATACAGTGCTGGTAAAAAAAGACACTGACAATGTGCAAATGCATTTGTAATGACAATATCTGTGCAGCCTGCATGTAAAAGTTTTAGATCTGTATTTTTATTGCTTGTTTTTCTTACTTGTTATTATTTTAAACTTGGTATTGAAAAGGTCCTTATATCCAACACCAAGTACTGAGAGTATTTTATTAAAAATACAATATTTTATAGCGTCATTGAGGGGTGGGAGATGGTCTGCTTTTTTAAATAATGTACACTTTATTAATATTTTCCTTTTTCTTCAATAAATATCCCTTTTATATCAAAAACGCTTTTATTGCTTTATCATCATCTTGCATGTTACCCCTTTCAAGTATAACTTGACTCAATACTTGTTGCTGTTTTGAAATTGCTGAGCCTTCTGTCGTCTCTGGTCATGCAGGCTGTTTGACTCAAGTGAAGAGCAGGTGGAAGGGAGTGACGAGGATAAACTGGACAATGTCGCTCCCCAGCCAGCCAGCCAATCATACGCCGCTACTGTGGCTCTTCCTTCAACCCCACCCTCCTCCACCACTCTCATGGGTACGGTGTTCTGAGTCATAAGGTCTTGTAAGACTCGACAATATTCGGCACCGGCGTTCTTATTGGCTGTCATGCAGAGACTGGATGTGCACCTGTGGTGATGTTTTAAATATGACAGTTATGCAAATCATCATCACCGATATGCAAAACTCTAATAAAATGTACAAGGCAGACATTACTTGCTCTTCAAGTTTTTGCTTTGTATAATAATTGTTTTTTTATCTTGTAAAATAAACTAATTATAATACTTTCAAATTAAAGTCAGTCAACCTTAAATTACATGATTTTTTTATGAGTTGACCTCAAAAATCCTTTCAGCAACATCAGCACAAAGATGCAATGAGGAGTAAGAGGCTACATAAACCTTAATTTCTTTCTTCCTTGTATTCCCAGGTTACTCTGAGGATGGTGGAGCACAGAAGGGTGAGATCATCCCAGAACATGAGTTTGCAGAGGGTCCCATCTGTCTGGATGATGAGAATGAGTTCCCCCCAGTCGGCAGCCACAGTAACTGACCAAATCCCCTGACGAAACATCCGGTCCCTGAGTAACAGTCAGGCAAGGTGGACAATAACAGTTCCTAGTTTTAGACATTGTCCCCCCCCCCTTCCATATGTACCCCTGCTGGCCTAGGGTCAAGTCTTGCCAGAATGTTACTTACTGGTGTTTCTGTATTCTGTGTCCCCCTCATTTTTTGTAAGTAATAAAAAAAAGCACCAAAAATGTGGAAAGTCCACTCATCATAAAAACACATTCAAACACAGAACATGCCTGTCTCGTGTCCCACTGTCGGCTCCCATATTACCAGTGTTAAATATTTTTCTTAAATGCTGACTGTTCAGAGCAGCAAGTCCTTACAGTGACATTATTGTTGCACAGTGTTGTTATGTGGCATGTGTTTGGTCCAGCAGTGTCAGTAACAACACTGGATATGCCTTGGTAGTAAAGGTGTGTCAGATTCACAGAAATGCTCATTTGCACAAAAATGAACAATGCTAACTCGTCACCTCACTATAAAAAAATAAACAAACCAAGTGCAATCACAAAATTAGAGAATATCTCATCTTTTTTAGGTCAATTTTCCAGCATTTTGTATTTCAAAATCTATTTGAAGGGCTTTCATGTCAACCAGGCCTCAGTACTCTAGGAGTAGACATTAAAATACACCTCAGCAAAGAGGAGCTGTAGTTCATTCAAGAAGTTAAATATATTCTTAGCTTGATATGCTATTTAAATCATGATAAATGTAATACGTATTATATGTCTGGCAGATGCAGCTGCCATTACTAAATCCGGTACTAACAGATGTGGCTAAAAACCTGTGACTTGACATATGTAACTGGATAATGTATCTGAAACAGTTGGCTCTGTGGGTGAAGAGGTCACCAGCTGAATCTGAAAGCCTGGATGACTTACACCGGGTGAAATGTTTTTTATTTACTACGAGACAGTATGTTAACGTTTTACTTCAATGTACTGAGTTTAAATTTTGCTAAATATTTTAAAAATGTATGACACAAATGTATAGATTTAGCAATGCATAAAATATATACTGAAAATTTTTACTGTCTGTATATTGTGTAACATATATGTAGTATATATATTGTGTATATATATATATATACTATATGTATATGTGTGTGCGTGCATGTGTGTGTATATATTCATATACTGTATATACAGTATATGTATACTTTATACATATAATTACTGATGTAATGCTAATGACATGGCGAGACCATATAGTTTGCCAGAAGGTGGCGCTGTTAGGGCATTCCAATGATGTGTTCAGCTCCTTGACACTGGACACCAGAGACTCATTAAAGAGGACAAGTGATTCTGCATGTGTAGTTTATTTATTTTAACAATTAAATCACATATTAATTCTCATATATTCACCAAAATAAAATGAAAGTGAAGTTTCCATCATATCACAAGAAACTAAAATTGTTCATACAACACACTTTTTTTAAGCCGAACAAATAGACAGACCTCAGAAAAACCAACTGGCCGAAGTTAAGCCACCTGCACCCACCTGCTATCTCTGCTTGTTTGCACATCCCCTGCTGCATCTGGACGCCCCCCCCCCCACAACAGACTGTACAAACAGAGCTGAGCACATCCATCCGAGGTCGTTTCTGTTTGCTTGCATCGGTGTGATTCTCTTTCAGCCTGTGTGGCAGCGGCAAACAGCATGTTCTGGGTTACAGCAGGGCACAGCTGACGTATCTGTGCTGTAGTCTGCTACAGATACAGATGTGTCCGTCGCTATATCCCATAATAATTCCTCCCTCTTTTGGGAGATCCTCTCCATCGCTGCCTGGTATTCAGGCGATTCAACATCCAGAGGTGTTTCCTCTGTCTCGTCATGCTGCAGGTCAAATATCAGGGGTGGATCATGGAGCTCCTGCCTCCCTGTTGCACCTCCACAGGCTTCAGCTGAACCTGCAAGGGAGTGAAGACGTGCCCTTGTCTCTTTCACATGTTTACATGTTCAAATATTCCGATGAATGGAAATAAGTAAATCAAAAAAACCAAATGTCCATGTTTAGGACCCAACAAAGCATGAGTAGAATTCCACAGAATTTTGAGCAGAAGTCAATTCCAGCAATTTTTGACAAAAAGGAGATGGAACTTGCACTTTCAGATATGCATGCAAGGACTGACACTGGAAATTTTTTGCTCCTTTGGCTGTTCACAGGAGTATTCACAGAATATCACTCTGCATTGTATATGTTGGAGAAAATAATCTAATTTTACACTGTTTTTAAAAAATGTTTAATATTGCAGTACATATATATTTCCTTTTTTTCCAAAGTTTTATTTAGAATTATATTACCAAATTGTGTTGCGTGTTATAATCTATAGCCAATAACCTTTTGTACCACGACTGTGGTAAAAGTCATAGTGAGTTACAAAACCAATCTTTTAACAGCAAAATATTTCACATCAATTGGAACAGGCAAGCTGTGATATCCTCAACAAATGCTTTTCTGTATAAAGGCTTCTCCTTTTATCTGTGACAAGCAGCTTAGCTGGTTTACCTGTCAAATAGTAAGCTTTGTGGTTCCCCATTCGAACCGCCTGCAAGTCACCAAACTGTCCAGCAGCACCACTGTTAGGATGACCAAGAAACTGGAAAACAGAGGAAAAGACTATCTGCAACCCCTGCTGACGCTCACACAGTGACAAAAAAGAGAAAGCCTTTTTTGAGCAAAAGTAAGACAACAGATATTATTACCTCATGACCACTTTGTTCACCATGCAAGAGGATATCTGTAGCATCGATGCCATCGTAGCGTCTGTCTGCAGGAGGAGTCACATTTGCCAGTGACAGAAGGGTTGGGAAGATGTCCATACCACTGCAAGAAGGGATGGTATTAATGATAAACTTGGATTTGCATGACTGAAAGAGAGGAAGAAAAGACATAAAATTCCATCCAACACTTAATTCTATGCAGGCCAGACGTACTGCAGCTCAAGTAGTCGTGGAAGCAAAAACTCGGGTCTGGGAGGAGTTCGGGGAGGCCATGGACGAAGACTATCGGTCAGTCTCGAAGAAATTCTGGCAAGCCATTTGGCGCCTCAGTAGGGGAAAGCAGTGCACAGCCAACACTGTTCACAGTAGAGGCGAAGTGCTGCTGACCTCGACTGAGGATATTGTTGGGAAAGAATACTTCAAGGATCTCCTCAATCCCGCTACAATGTCTTACACAGAGGAAGCAGAGGCTGAGGTCTCAGAGATGGACTCGTTCATCACCCAAGCCGAAGTCACCGAGATGGTTGCCAAACTCCTTGGTAGCAAAGCACCAGAGGTGGATGAGATTTGCCCTGAGTACCTCAAGTCTCTGGATGTGCAGGGACTGTCATGGCTGACACATCTCTGTGATATCACATGGCAGTCGGGGACAGTATCTCTGGATTGGCAGACCAGGGTGGTGGTCCCTCTTTTCAAAAAGGGGGACTGGAAGGTGTGTTCCAACTATAGGGGGATCACATTCCTCAGCCTTCGGGGGAAAGTCTATTCCAGGGTACTGGAGAGGAGCATTAGACCTATAGTCAAACCGCGGATTCAGGAGGAACAACCAGAAAAGGGTGGTGTACCCTTTTTGGGTCGGTGGAGAGTCCTTGCCCCAAGCGGAGGAGTTTAAGTATCTTGGGGTCTTATTCACAAGTGAGGGAAGGATGGAACGTGAGATTGACACACGGATCGGTGCAGCTTCCGTAGTGATACGGTCGCTGTATAGGTCTGTCATGGTGAAGAAGGAGCTGAGTTGCAAGACGAAGCTCTCGATTTACCGGTCAATCTACGTTCCTACTCTCACCTATGGTCATGAGCTTTGGGTCATGACCAAAAGGACAAGATCCCGGATACAAGCAGCTGAAATGAGTTTCCTCCATAGAGTGGCTGGGCGAACACTTAGAGAGCCCAGTCACCAGAGAGGAGCTAGGAGTAGAGTCTACAGGAGGAGACTCAGGGAAGACCTAGGACACGCTGGAGGGACTATGTCTCTCAGCTGGCCTGGGAACGCCTCGGAATCCCCTGGAGGAGCTGGAGGAGGTGTCTGGGGAGAAGGAAGTATGGGCATCCCTCCTGAGATTGTTGCCCCCGCGACCTGGCCCCGGATAAGCAGTTGAAGGTGGATGGATGGATTTAATTCTATTCAGCCCAGGCCATGCTAGCAAGGTCTATAGCTATACAAAGGGGTGTGCATTGAGTTGCATGCTCAATTCAGCCAACTAAAAAGTCAAATAATGCATATATTCATATGTAAAGCTAGCCTTTGTTACAAAATCACAAACTCACCACAATTACAATGTTAATATTATAAATCTATTTAAGGGTGAACTATAAAAAGCACAGCTGACGCCAATTTCATTATTTGTTTTGCTGGTTTTTTTGTCATAAACCACAGTTCCAGGCAATCTGATACTTTGACCTGTTAAGAGCATTCAATAAAAAGTTACAGTGTGACTAATATGATTATAATTCACTTTTAAAGAGGCATAAATCACCAGAATTCATAGCAATCATCTTACTGTTTGGTGAAATATTTCACTAAAAATAACAATTCCTACTCGTGGCACTAAGAGAAATGTCAGAGGATCATTATACAGTAATGCACATTCTGGAGACCATAAAAGGAAGTACATTTTCTTTTGTTAGTTGTTGAGATCAGATAAGATAAAAAAATAACAATTAAGATTCCTCTAGACAACATGCACATGCAATTCTCAAGGTAATCAAGCCAACAGTTGTCATGCTTGTTCTGCACATGCAAAAAAAGACTACCAGTTATTGTCGGTGATATTTTAATCTGGACTGAATGATCAACTGGACTGAATGAACTCCAGAGTGCATAATCCTCTTTTGAATGCTTCCCTGCAAGTATGAACTAGCACTATACCACAGTCAACAGGGATTGATCATTCCATAGTTTACACAAACGTAGAGCTGTGTATTTTAAAGACCTGAAGATCCTGATCTGACCTGAGCAAGGCGGAGCTTGTGGTGTTTGCAGGGATCCTTCCAGGCCAATAAGCCACTGTTGGGACCCTGTGGCCCCCTTCCCACGTGGTCTGCTTAGCTGAGCCTCCTCCTAGCACACATGGAAGAAAAATGTACATGTACATCAGCTCAAGCATTTGTCACATCATAAAAGCAAGGATGGAACATGTTACTAATTTCTCAGAGAGGACGTTTTCATACCTCTACTGGTCTGCCACTTTCCACTGAAAGGTCCCACACTTCCTGCATACTGACACTTCCGTTCCCAAGGACCGTTGTCACCTAAATGCAGTTTGCACACACACACACACACACACACACACACACACACACACACACACACACACACACACACACACACACACACACACACACACACACACACACCATCAAGGTATGTCTGGATGACAAGTACACTGACACAATAGTATGGGAAACATGTGGTCCATCTCATTGATTTACCTGTGAACCAGATAAGAGTGTTGTTTTTGTCTGTGTCATCAGAAGCACTCTTTATTGCCCCCACCAGGCTGTCCATCTCTCGCAGAGTGGCGGGATACACTTGGCCTCCGTATGGAGGAGAGCCCAGGGCAGGGGCCAAGGGGACGTGCATGTGAGCTAGCGCTACGTAGAGGAGATAAGGCTGTCCTCGATCCCTAAAGGAGATACATCACACAGCTTCAACTGACAAACACCTTGGTGACAATTAACATCTGTCAAAGATTTGAATAACGTCAGTAGATAATTTGTACAGCAAATATTTGATCACATTGGGTGGCGTACATACACAACACAAACATCTTAAAACCTGTATACGTTCTGTTCCAGTAAAAAGGACCTTAAACAAAGCAAACAGGGTCAAATGATACTTCCTCGTCTTAATTCTTAACACATTAGAGGCCTTTACACAGCTCCTACATTACATGTATCCAAGCAGTGCAGTTGCAGTTTCTCAGAAGTGTGCATTAGGTTTTGATGTTTTTTTTAAAATATATTCCATATCAGCTCAACACCGCAAAAGTAAAGAATCACAAAGGCATGACCATTGTACAATTTAATGTCAAAATGTATTCAAAAACTTCTGTTATTAACAAATCAAAAGGAAATACAGGATCCTGAAATGATCTGAGGTTAGGTAAGGTAACTCCTCTCAGAAATCATATTGAACAGATATATCCTGATATACAGTATATATCAGTCATTAGTATCATTCAACGGGAAGCTTACATTTACATTTACTTCTTCTTCTTCTTCTTTTCCTTTCGGCTTTTCCCTTCAGGGGTCACCACAGCGAATCCATTGCCTCCATCTAACCCTGTTCTCTGCATCCTCTTCTCTCACACCAACTACCTTCATGTCCTCTTTCACTACATCCATAAACCTCCTCTTTGGTCTTCCTCTAGGCCTCCTGCCTGGCAGTTCAAAACTCAGCATCCTTCTACCAATATATTCACTATCTCTCCTCTGGACATGTCCAAACCATCTCAGTCTGGCCTCTCTGACTTTATCTCCAAAACCTCTAACATGTTCTGTCCCTCTGATGTACTCATTCCTGATCCTATCCATCCTGGTCACTCCCAAAGAGAACCTCAGCATCTTCATCTCTGCTACCTCCAGCTCTGCCTCCTGTCTTTTCCTCAGTGACACTGTCTCTAGACCAAACAACATCGCTGGTCTCATCACAGTTTTGTACACCTTTCCTTTCATTTTAGCTGAAACTCTTCTATCACACATCACACCTGACACTTTTCTCCACCCATTCCATCCTGCCTGCACACGTTTCTTCACCTCTTTTCCACACTCTCCATTGCTCTGGTAATCTGTTTAAAATGCATGGGTCTCTTAACACTGTACTTAACACACATCTATAATACATAAAATACAGCGTGGAACAAATGGAGAAAACACATATGTCCACATTGATCCCAGCCAATCTAAACTTTAATAATCAATTTTTCAGAATTGTATTTCAAAATGGTTGGTATTTAAAAGCCGGTTTTCTGATATCACTATAATGTAGATCCTAATAATTCTTTGTGAACACAATCTTCAGTCTACAAAACATTCTACGAAAGTGGTGTTTTATTGAAATTAAAATAAAATACTGTTTTATAATCTAATGTTTTTGGCATCAACAGATATAAAGTTCCATAAAAACCCAATACCGTTCCAAAAGCATCAAAATCATGTGACATAAACCTTCATAGGAGACACACGGACTGATATGTGGTTAAAACTGCTTGGTAGACAGCATCACTTCCTTTTTTCCTTGCTCCTGATCACATGCATGTCTAAAGCAGTAAAACCAAACTGATGACAGGGCCCCGAGATTCAAACCCCTTAATATAGATTAAAATTGCTGTAATAACATTACTATTCTAAACAATATTCATCTTATAGGCTTCATCCTGTTACAGAGCTCCATGACATTGTAAAATTACTTATATTTTCACCAGATTGTTAGAATTGCTCCTTTAGGGGAAAATGAATCATCCTAAAACTATTTTGTAGGTTTTTCTACACTTTTAAATAAATTTAAGTGAACTGGAAGTAAATGTCATGTATAATGAATGATAATAATATTATATAAACACAGTTCTTATTTGTGTAAAGCAGTAAAATATAGGTATGACCAAGTGTGACCTAGTTTGCCTCAAATCTGCTTGACATGCAGCACATCCTGCTATCTGCATTTGTGTTGCAAGAATAATACTAACATGACATTGTGTAGTCCTGTTTGGTGGCCAATTAAAAAGAGCTACAACTGTAGAGTGAAAAAGCACAGGATAGAAATTTACACAGCTGGATGGGTTGGAGAATATTCACATTTTGAAAGAATACTAAATCATTTGAAGCATCAAATATATCTTAAGCTCCACTATATAGTTTTGATTCCATAATATAAAGAACCTAATTTCATATGAATTTGTAAATCCTTAATTTCTATATTAACTCTTTCTCTCGCTCGCTGTGTGTGTCTGATCTTCAACGTGATTCCCACTTTATGTTTCCTCAGAGGCCACCAGAAACATAACAGAAACATACCAAACATACAAGTCACAGGCCTGTACTTTGACCTCCACAGTGTTTTTGTGCTGCCCTTATTGGATAACCAATGACTCTAGCAATGGACGACAACAGTACACAGAGGCTTTTTTGATATTTTTACCACAGTATGTTTGAATGAGTACTGTGTATCATTTTCAGACCATCAAACTTGTTACTGTCATTCTGTAGTCTGGACGAGGGATCATTTTTACCCTCATATACACACATCTACGGGGAGACATCACCTCCTCACTACATGTTGTGACACAAAGAGACATGAAACTTTATAACAGTGTCGACTAATATGAATGTCTTCTTGTGACATCTTCTATTTGTATTAAGTAAATAAAAGACTGACTTTCAAAGAGAAAAATTGAACCACAGCATGTTTTGTTTCCACCCTGCCTTTCTAAAACTTGTAGCTGTCTGGGATCGTGTCAGAGGATTGAAACAAAAACACAACACAAACACATTAACAGACACAATGCAAACACAATTAGACATGTGAGATGCGTTATCTCAGGATCAGCAGGCGCTATGTTCACACCCTTGTTAACTATTTAATGGCAGTGTTATTGCATTGCAGAGGCCTGTCAGCATCTAAAACAACTCCAACCAAAACACATCTCTTCACATAATGATGCTTACTTTAGACTGTTGAGGAAGACAGACAAGACAGAAGGAGATAAATGTAATCTGTTGTATAATTTTTTTGACATGTCAACACCTTTGTATGTATTTCTTGATGTGCTGTTTGCTGTTTAGTACCTTGCATTGCGTATGATCTCTGTTGCAGCGGATTTATATTGTTCTGTTAGCGTCCACAAATTAAGCGGCTGTTCCACAATGGTGTCGTTTTTAATCAGCGGAAGCCCTGGTTTTGAATAACAGCCTCCTTGTGGACTCCTCTTCAATCTGGAGCATGAGAACAATAGAATGGGCATGTTAGATAATTACACAAAGCTATAAAGTGGTCATGGGGTACAGCTGGGGATATTTGAACATGACCAGGAAGAAAACAAATTGATTCACTGATCTTTCTGCTCAGCAAGTTGGATAACCATTTAACAGTTTACGTTTTCTATGAAATAAACAGGTTAAGCTTCTATTATAAAACAGTGTGTGTTTATTTGCCTTTCTTGGCTATCGTTTAATAGAAAAAATAAATAATAATGTATCCTCATTAAAAAAAAATCAGATAATGGACTAATAGAACATGTTGTACAGCAGCCATAAATAGGAGTGTGGAGCCACACCTAATTACTCTGGGTGTTGATAAATCGCAGGGAGGACACCGCGGCAAGTTGAACCCAGGTATGTCTGTACAGCCCATGTCATTGCTGTAAGGGATGCCCAGGAAGTAATCAAAACCTTCCAAAGAGACAAGAAACATGTGCAAATGTTCATAAAAACAACTGCGAACAACACAAACAAATGAGAATTAACAGAAAATGGATGGATGGAGTTCAACAATCTTACATTTAGCTTTTAGTTTTAGCTAAGTGAGTCTAATCCAACCTAAGGCCCTACAATGGCTTGCATGAATTTTCTTTGCACTGGCTATACAGCCCCAGTGATGTGTGTTACTGCATATGTATATGAATGGCTTGAAACTTCAAATAAGGTCTTTAAGGTGAAGAAGAAATAAAAAAAGAATATTTTGATTTGTCATCTGCTTTTCCCCATGTCTGCTATGTAAATAACTTTCCTGTTGGTTTTGTTTGTTCATGTGCTTTTTTTTTTTTTGGACTTTGCTACATGAATTTATCATTTGAACTCTTTTATCAGTAAATTATTGTGTTGGGTCAGCCCATCTTTCCTTCCTGTGCTGTCCTGTGTGCTGCATTTGGTTCCTATTTTTGAACTGCTAGTGAGAGGTAAGTTGTGATCGGGAAGTGAATGTCGAGTCAGCAGTAGGTAAAAAAAAGTCTATAGCAAATATGTTGTTTCACGAGACACAGCTGCAGGGACTTGTGTCATACTGAGTCTGATACCTGTGACGCTGAATTGTTGCCTCACATTCTCCCTGCGGATAGAATGATCTTCAAAAACTTGATACCACAACACAAAACTGAGTATATACAGGTTGAGGAAGTCAATAATCTTTCATATCCTTCAACTGTTTAAAATAATTAAAAAGCTTGTACATTACATTTCAGCAATTCTCTAAGTGAAAGTAACTGTGCAACCTTTGAACTTTTTTTTTTTTTTTTACATTTTGGATAATAAAAATCAACTAAATGCTCTTTGTACTTCTTGATATCTCATGTTCTGTAGCTTAATAGCTGGTGGCTGTCATTTACTACATTCTGATAGGGCGGTCTAAGGTACCAGCTGACGAAGTAATCTCTAATGTAGTTCAAACGGTTGTTTTTGTAATGTTGACAAAAGTTTTTATGCTGAAAAGATGAGTGATGCTTAAAATTCTTTGGGTATTACTAGCTGATCTGAGGCAGTTGTGTGGAACTAGGTTCTTTGGACAAATGTCAAACTTCCACGTACCTCTTTTTGTTGGACCATAAGGTCCATTGTGACCAAGATGCCATTTCCCAATCATGGCAGTGTAATAACCAGCCCTCTGTAGTAGCTGGGGCAAGGTGACTTCAGACAGAGGCAGACCGGCCACAGAGCCCACTCCAAAGTTATGAATCACCCCATTTCTGAGGCCGTAACGTCCGGTCAGGATGGCAGCACGAGATGGAGAACAGGTCGAGGCAGGAGAGTGGAAGTCTGAAAATCTGAAAATAAGTTTGACATGTTGCTTTGCTAACCTTATTCCTAACTTTTCTACTGTCACTTCTTACAAGCCCTTAAGATGATTTCCCAGTTTATAGAATTTACATCAGACTTTGATGATAAGAGATGTAATTTACTGATGCAAAGCAGATATATTCAATTTGTATACCTTAGTCCTTGCCCTGCCATTAGGTTGAGGTAAGGTGTGTTATTTGATTTTCTCTCAGGCTGATTGGTATCCAGGTCACCCCACCCTATGTCATCTGCCAATATAATAATAAAATTGGGCTTCTTATCAGGCTTATCACCACTGACTCCATGTCGGAACGTCGTTATGAAAAGCAGAACACACATCAGCATCCCAGACTGAGGGAATAAGGTGATACCCTCAGCCATTGTTGGTCCAAATCTGCAAATTTAAACACATTGAAGGTAAAACTTTGTTACTGAATCAAGAGCAGCACGGTATACAAACGATACACAATGCAATGTAAGGGTCAGTCACTTTGTAGGTAAGTAATTATATCTTAACAGCAGACATGTGACTAATCTATGCAGGCAATTACTTCGTACACACTGCATGGTTAAATGTCTGAATGACCCTTGTGAGCAGGCAAACACTGAACAGAAAGTCTTTAATCAAGGATTATGGGAAATACCTCAGATGGAAACAGGGTCAATTGGGTGTGTAAACTAAGTGATAGTGATAAAATCAGATGCTGGTTGGTGTGTCAGCGTGATCTCATGACTGGTTCAAAGATGTTCACATTTCACAGTACATTTCTTGCATATTACATCAGACTCTGTAATATTCTTCTCCTAATATTCTGATATATGACAATTTAAATTCTCACACTCGATTTTCTGACAGCGTATTTGACTGAAAGTTAAATATCTATATACTGCATGCAGATCGTCACTCATCATATAGGACGTATAAAACTTGTTTTGGAGAACTCGGGATGTGCGGGACTCAACACGCCGGTTTGGGGAGGGAACTGGCTGGAACCAGATCGCGTCTCAGGACCGTCCTATCCCCCCCCCCACCTCGTCCAGTTCTTTGTGGGGGGGGGGGGCGTTACGAAGGACTTCCCAGTGTATTTGGATCGGCTTGCATGCATTTCAAAGTCTGCGCGTTCCTGAGTCTGTGTAAGCGAAACCATGTCCATAGAGTTCCGTCCCGTTCGGGCGCAGCGGCTCAGCAGACGTGACTGACGACAGCAGCCGACGGGCTTCCGCGGGAGAGTCCGTGTGACCGGGAGCCGCGCACGGACGAGACGGGCGGCTGAAATGCGTGAGGTTTCATCCTAAGTGAGCACGTTTGCGCTGGTGCGTCCCGTCTATTCACGGTAAGGGTTATTATTAGCGTGCCTTAAATGAAATGCATGGCGACATAGAGTTAGTTATAAGTACTTACAGAGCGTGTGAGCCGTTTATAAAGTCACCCGTTTAAAAAGTCAGAGTTCACCGAACTCGAGCTTTGCCCAAATGAGAATTTGGCGTCAGCCTTCGTGGGGAAGATTCTACCTACTGGTAGAATAGTTAAGTTGAGTTGTTAAGAAAGTTAACGCATCAGAATGAAACGCGTCTCGGTTAAGGAATAAATTGATTTTTTTTTCTTTCATAAAACACGTATGAGAGACATAATAGAAAATCAAGAAGAGTCTTGTTATTGTGAACTAAGCGTTAAACATGACGTTTCATTTTCAGTTTGTGACACACAATCCACTGAATGCAATTTAACTGGAAGTACTTGTTAAACAGAATAGACTGACTAGAGATCCTTTCTATACTCATTTATTAAGGCATATATGAAGGGTTTCTGGCTTGATTATTGTAAGAAAAATTATAAGAACTGAAGTGGAGACGCAAGACGGCACAAGCCAGTGTCTTTTTGTGTTGGTTCCAAGCCCGGATAAATACAGAGGGTTGTGTCAGGAAGGGCATCCAACGTAAAACTTTTGCCAAATCAAACATGCGAATCAATACTGGATCTGTCGAGGCCCGGTTTATATCAATGACCGCCAGTGGTGCTGTTCACCTACAGGGTGCTGGGGAAAATTGGACTACTGTTGGTTGAAGAAGGAGAGGAGGAAAGTGTGTTCGTAAGATGACATTGTGATCTGCAGTGACAGCAGGGAACAGGTGGAGGAGAAGCTAGAGAGGTGGAGGTTTTTCCTGGAGAGGAATGAAGGTTAGCCAGACAGAGTAAGACAGAGTACATGTGTGTGAATGAGAGGGACCCAAGTGGAAGAGTGAGGTTACAGGGAGAAGAGATAGATCAAGAAGGCGGAAGATTTTAAGTACTTAGGGTCAACAGTCCAAAGTAATGGAGATTGTGGAAAAGAGGTGAAGAAGCATGGATGGAACGGGTGGAGGAAAGTGTCAGGTGTGATGTGTGATAGAAGAGTTTCAGCTAAAATGAAAAGAAAGGTGTACAAAACTGTGGTGAGACCAGCGATGTTGTTTGGTCTAGAGACAGTGTCACTGAGGAAAAGACAGGAGGCAGAGCTGGAGGTAGCAAAGATGAAGATGCTGAGGTTCTCTTTGGGAGTGACCAGGAAGGATAGGATCAGGAATGAGTACATCAGAGGGACAGCACATGTTAGAGGTTTTGGAGATAAAGTCAGAGAGGCCAGACTGAGATGGTTTGGACATGTCCAGAGGAGAGATAGTCAATATATTGGTAGATGGATGCTGAGTTTTGAACTGCCAGGCAGGAGGCCTAGAGGAAGACCAAAGAGGAGGTTTATGGATGTAGTGAAAGAGGACATGAAAGTAGTCGGTGTGAGAGAAGAGGATGCAGAGAACAGGGTTAGATGGAGGCAACTGATTCGCTGTGGCGACCCCTGAAGGGAAAAGCCGAAAGGAAAACAATAAGACAAATCTTGCTCAACTCTAAACAGATCTTCAATAAACATAACAATGATATATTTACTGTTGTCTGTGCCATATAAGCTTGGTTCATTTGGTTTTTGTACTTGGCCAAAACATGATTTCGGTAATATTTTGATTGACTATTAAATTGACAGTTATAAGTAATGTGACAATCTGATTACAGCAGTTTGGTCCTTTTTAACAGAAAACTAAAATGGTTTAAAAATTCATCAGTTTGTGACTTCTCCTTAACTTTTTTAGCAACGCTGATGTTTATTATTGGTAAATATTAACCTTTTTTAAATAATGACACCACATACTGTATTATAAGCCTTGCACTGGTATATAAGAAGAAGAAAAAGAAGAAGAATGAAAGATTATGAAAGATTATTATTTGTTAGAACAAATAATAGTAGATCTGTGTGTTATTTTGGCATTTTTTAAAACTTGAAACACTCGTATCATGTAAATCAGGCATCAATGGTGAATCACTGGATTAGATTGTGTTTGATGAACACATCAGAGAACAAAAGACAACACCCAACACAGGGGTGGCAGCAGTTGCTGTGTTATGTTTAGTAAGTAAAGTAAGCTCAACCTGTTATTATTGCAATAATTATCTGTTTAACTTGTTTGAACTGCGTCTGAATTTGTAAAATTATTTTATGTGTGAGATGATGGAAAGTTAAGGCTGTCTAAAAACTGTTGCATCGACATGTGCAACACAAAGGCTGATTTTATTTGTAGGTACTTACACAAACATTATTCTTTCTCATGTCAGTCAAACAGTCAAATTTATTTTTAACTGGAAAATAACATTTCTGGTTATTTTTCCATATATTGATATTGTCATTCCTCTTTGTAAGGCATGGTACAGTGTGGTGCAGGGATGACAAGATTCTTGGGGCCTAATGTCTACTCAGAGGCCCCTGATGGAGGCTGGGGATGGATTGTGGCCATGGCCTTCTTCTTGGTGGAGGTTTTCACGTACGGCACCATCAAAACTTTTGGCATCTTCCTCCAAGACCTGATGAGTGAGTTTGGGGAGACCAACAATCGTGTTTCCTGGATTGTTTCCATCTCTGTGTTTGTCATGACCTTCAATGGTGAGTACAGACAATGAGGTTAACAGGTCTCCACTCTGCAGAAATAAAACAACACACACTATAAATTTATACAGTCATGGGACTGTTTCATGTTCTACACTAAACAACATTTTTCCTCCACACACCTTCAGCTCCTCTCTCGGCTGTGATGACCAACCGCTTTGGGTTCCAACTTGTTGTTATGACCGGAGGACTTCTTATTTCCACGGGAACCATTACCACCAGCTTTTCCACTTCCATCAATCAAATGTATATCACCTATGGATTAGTTACAGGTATGAATTCCTAATTTGTCTCTGACTTGGTTTTTATCCGTGTAGATAAATTGTGGTCTAAACTGTCCTCTTTTCCACTCTTTTCCACAGGTCTGGGCTACTGTCTGACCTTCCTGCCCACTGTAACCATTCTTTCTCAGTACTTCACCCGTCGACGCTCTCTGGTGGTCTCTGTGGCTTCCATTGGAGAGTCCCTATCCATATTTGCATCTGCACCAGGTGATTGTCCCAAAGGCTTTTCATGCATGAAGATGCAGGTTTACAACTGTGAGAATATTGTTTCAAACTGTCCCATAGAAAAAAATTTGTTTGAAATTCCTGAGATTTCCTTGTTTTTTGCTGACATATTCTGACCTGATACTGTTAGTCACTTTAGACAGATTAAAAGATGCCTCGCTCTCTGAAGTAATTTACAAAATACAGCACATAAATATTCAAAAAAAGAAACTGCTGAACTCACGTTTACTATCTTCGTCTGGCCTGAAGGTAGTTTTATTGGAACTAAAAATTACCATGATCATTGGTATACTGTATCACCAAACACTTATTTTGGGGATTTTAGTCAATGAAACATGATTTTAAAGTGACTCAAAAGGTTGATCATATCTTCATGGCATACATACCCCAAATGATGCATTTGGGGTATCTCTTATGTTCATATTTTGAGTTTGTCTTTTAAAAAAGGTTTTGTGTTTATACATGTTGTGATTAAAAAGTGTTGGAACTTTTTTAAACCGGAATTTTAGTAGAGGAATCAGGTCTTTGAAGGTCTTTAACTATTTGTTTGTCTTAAGGACCAGTGGTTTTTGAGACGTAGCTTTCAGTCTTTTCAGTAGAAATGTTAATTATAAAAGAAAGTAGAACCTCACTGGTCTCAGACCTTGAACTCACCATACTCAATACTACAGTTGAACTTATAATTATTAACACTTGTTTCATTTATCCCCTCTCCCCCCACAGCATTTTCCGCATTGAAAAACGTTATTGGCTGGCGACACACCATGGCTGTGATAGGAGCTCTACAAAGTACCATCATCATCTGTGGTGCCCTCCTTCGTCCAATCATTATCAAACCCACAGAGATCCACAAGACACAGACAGACGGATCGCTTCCAAAGGAAATGGAGCTCCTTTCTTCACAACAGGATGTTGATGGCACAAACACAAATGACTCTCTGACAATTAATACCTCTGAAGGACAAAAGTCCACTGAGCTGCCCAGAGACACTGGAGACTCTGTCCAGTCTCTAAAGGTTACTGACAAGCCAGAGACAGTGGTTTTCTTGGATAAAACAGTAATATCAGGGTCAGAACAAACATCTGTGGAGAACAGTATGAAAGAAATTATATCGTCTGAAACTGAGGAGCTACAGAACAAAGATACAAGGAAACAAACGATAAAAGACGGGGAAATAGATTCAAGTGGTAACAGTGTATTTGCCAAGATCTCAAAACTTCTGGATTTCTCCATCCTGAGAGAGCAGAGTTTCATTTTCTATTCTATGTTCGGACTGTTTGTCACATTTGGCTTCTTTGCCCCTCAGCTGTACATCATAGAGCTGAGTGTGAGTCGAGGTGTGGAGCGGGATCACGCCACCTACATGCTCTCCACTATGGCCGTGGCTGAAATCTTTGGCAGATTCGCCATTGGGTGGATCCTGATACGGAAGCGGCTGATAAAGAGGAAGCTGCACGTGCTTCTCGTTTGCGTCATTGCGATGACTCTGGATCTGGTAGGGTTTACTTTAGTGAGAGAGTTCTACGGCCTGGCTGTGTTTTGTGCTTTGTATGGTTTCTTTATGGGAACCTTAGCATCCACCCACATCCCCATGCTGGCAGAGGATGATGTAGTGGGCATAGAGAAGATGTCCTCAGCTGCTGGTGTCTATGTGTTCATACAAAGCTTTGCAGGCTTGGCTGGACCCCCACTTGGAGGTAAGGGTGATCATGTATTGGACAGTAGTAAACTATTTACTATGGTTTTTATTCAAAACTAATCCTATCAAAAAGCATGATTTACAGTTATTAAGGTAAAGATATTTGTACAGTAAAGTCAGTGTTAAAATCAGTTGTTCAAAAAAGAGCATCTTGAGCTTTCGGGACTGTGATTCAAAGGTTAAAATCATTTTAAAGTAAACTGAAAGTGATTTGTAAAGAATGGCCCACTTCTTCTAATCCTCCTCTGGCAGGTGTTCTGGTTGATTTGACTCAGAACTATGGATCGGCCTTCTACTCTTGTGCGGCTGGACTGGCACTCAGCGCAGTGTTCCTGGGTCTGGTTAGACCCGCCAAGAGAGGATTACTCTGCAAGAGAAAGACCCCCAAAAAATTCCAAGACATGCATCAAGGAAAAGAGGACTGTGAGAACCAATGCTGTGTATGAAGCAGGAGGAGGAACCGACAGTCCTCAGGATGGCTGGGAAGTGAAATGACGACAACCTGATCCACAACAGCTGGAGGCTAGACCAGACGTCGAGAAAGTCACGAGCTTGGCTTGAACTGATAAGAATGAGATAAGCCTACTAAAAGGATCTAGCCTCTGCAGGGTAAAGGGTTCTCTAAAGACCACTGCTGGCAAATGCTGTAGCAATATGAATACAATAATGTGATGGATCAATAAAAGGATCTATCATTAGGAATTATAGGTCTGGGCTCTGGGAGAACTTTAAAGCTGCAATAACACTACATTACTCCACATCATTGATTGACTCAGCAACTGTGCCTGATGTTAACATGAGTGATCCATTTCTAGTAGTTACCTCAGTTTTTGGTATCACATGAACAAGATTTTTAACACTGATACTTGACAAAAAAATGTATTAATTTAAATAAAATTATTGAAGCTGCTGATGAGCAATACCTGGAATAACTGGAGAAATGGACAGATACAAGAACAATATTTTGACAATTTTCTGTAATGCCTTTTATAGAAAATTTAAGATGCTCAGGAACTGATTTTTCTGATTAAAGGTGCGTTTTTAATTAAACAGTTACCAATTATTTGAAATATTGGATAAAGTATTTTTGTAATAAAAATTTGTTCAATCAAAATAAAACAGTGTGGTTCGGTCTTCTCAAACAAGTTTTTTATACTTTTATACTTATAATACTTTATATACATATATTACTGCTTTCATTTAGATAAAGAAATTGAATGTAAAAAGGTTTTTACTGGAAAAGGTGTGTTAACACAAGTCAATTTACACCTGACAGTCCAAGTTTGTGTGAAAAATATTACAAAACAGGAGATCATTTTACATGAATGGATATTCTATTCTAAGTAAAATAGTTAATCTTTGTCTTTTTCCAGTATGTTCAGACACCGGCGGAGCCACAGTCTGGTTGTCTCAAAGGCTTCAGTGGGTTTAGGATAGCGCAGCACAGACTGACAGGAAGAGGCCACGTCTGATCCGATTGTTTGACTCTGTTCTGCCTCCATCCAGTAGAGTAAGGCCTGGTGAACACAGATAAGTGTTTGCTTAAAGAAAACACCAAAAAATTATGCATAGATATGTCTGTTTTTTGTGGTGCAATTGATGAACTGATACTTTCCGACACCTTTACAAAAATATGTAAGCAGCTTCTTTTCATTGGCTTTAACCTACCTTTGGTAAAATTAATGCTACAACTTGTGAGTTAGTTTTAAAAAAATAAAATAATGCAAAACAAAGCAAATTCCAAGAAAAAAGTTGATATACTTACTGAAGATTCAATATACTGTATAATTATTATAGATAATAATATATATATGTATATTAATTAAATTCTAAGAAATGTATACCTTATATCTTTCGGCTATTTTGAAGTTGATGGCAACCTGTATCTTACGAAGACAGATAGGACAGAAATCCAGTGGCCTGCGATCAGACTCGTCCAGGTGGTTTGAGCCCTGCATCACACAGTTCAACCACTGGCAATGCTTGATTCCAAACATATGGCCAATCTCATGAGTCATTGTCTGGAAAAGAAACATGTACCATCAGGATTTTCTGTAAACAAAAAGACATAGACAAATTATGGGAACACACGGAAACCTTGCAGGATCGAAGCAAAAGACTGCTGGTGATGGGGGGGGTGTAATATCCATCAAACACAGAGTAGTCCCCCTGCTTTGGCTTAAGACATTTCTTCAGTCTCCCAGCATAGCTGCTGCTGTAGAAGTTGTCATCATATCTGGCAAAACTGAAAACACCCATTCCTGTAAGCACAGTTCAGAAATAACCGATGACATAGGAATTTTAGAGAAATCAATTTAGCTCCATCTAGAGGCAGATCTATCACATTGCATCATCATAGACTGCTGATAATCTTTACAGATTATTTTTCTCTCGATATAATACTTGTCTTTGGGATTTACAGTAATTTGAGGTGCAGTGGAGTATCACCCTGAAGTGTGGAATCATCCGTCCACAATTGAAAATTTAGTTTTCCTAGTTAAAGCTTTGTGGCAAAATCTCACCCATGCTAAGAGATGCCTGTCCAAAGACAAAGTTCCAGGAATCTTTGGGGTAGAGGTCAATCATTGTGATTCCAATAACACAAAAAGCATCTTCTGGGATCCTGTGATGGAGGAATCTCAGCAGGTCCCCTAAAAGTTACGGGTGAAAAAAATCAAAAAAACATTATCATGCAAATCCACATGGAGATCACTGATTTCTCCCCATTTTCGTATTTCTCTGCAGATCTGGTTAACTCTCCATTCCATCATAATTATGGTACAAAGAACTAAAAATTACAAGACTTCCACACCTACCAGTAAGAATCTGAAGGTTGTGAGAGTTACTGTTAACCCTGAAAGAGCATCCAGTTTTAGCTACAGTAACAGCCGGCAGTAACTTGACAGTGAGCCCATAGAAGAAGACTTGACAGTATTCTCTGAGCCATTCCACATACTGGTCTGTCATGGGCCCCACCTCCCCAAAGGAACCTGGTGTCAGTCAAATATGTAACATGCTGATCAGAGTTAAAAAACAAAAAAAACAGTACAACATTCCTCATCAGCCCACAATGGAATTTGACTGTAGTCAATGCATGAAACCGCTCAAGGGTTACATAATATTGTTAAGAAAAATAAAAACTTAATACAAATAATTTATTGATAAAATTGCCATTTTGGGAAAAGCCGAAAGGAAAAGAAGAAGAATGTGGAATAATGTGAGAGAATCTTATGACATTAGAAACAAATATGCTCACCAATGGTTTGAATATATAAAGTATTGTTCGTTGAATTGGGGATTTTGCGGTTGGGATCCCTGTAAAAACTCTCAAAGTCTTGAGACTTCTCAGGGTGAGCAGCGATCCAGTCTGAGTCAGAGTGTAATGTGATGAGTTGAAAAAGAGAATCCGTTTGCCCTGCATTGAATCCTTCCTCCAGAAGTTGCCTTTCTTCTTTTGTGTACTTCTTATAAAGTTTGGTCAAGTCCTTGCAACTACCGACCAAGGCCACTTGTAGCGTCTGCACAGAATGCTGAATCACTTTCATCTGCAGGAGAGGTATAGCATCAGCACAGTGGCAGACAAAGCAAATGCAAAATTTGCATTTCTTTGCTATCTATGGGGATCATTTTCTGTTGATTGAGGCTTTGATCTATGACAGTAGGTCAGAGCACTAACTTTGATCTTTGACCTATGCAAGTAGGTCAAGGTAAAATTTTGAATTCAGAGGTTTGCGAGATGCTGCAGTGACTGCCTTGTTATATCCCGTGAAGGGGATGTCCTGTATTGTAAATGTCTGTTCGTTCGTCCGTCCATTCGAACAAAAAACAAAAAACACATTACTTTGGCCACAAAGGGGATGAAAATGAGATGATGACCTTAAGAAAACTAGGTCAAGGTCAAATTTAAACTTTTGTACACTCAGGAACCAGAAAAGATAGAAAGACGAGGGAGAAGGCCAGTGTAAGTAAGACCATAGATCACAGCTTTGACCTACCTGTGCTTTGATATAAAATTTTGTAAAATTTTGAATTCAGGGGTGTCACGGGATGTGGCAGTCTCTGACTGCCTTGGTTCTAGTTTGATTTGGGAGTCGTGTACTGCTGCTGAAATCTACTAGCCAATTTCATGCCTCTAAAATGCTTTATTTAAGCGATGAATTGATTTAACACCTTGGTATGTCTAGTTCAGCTGCAAATAACATCAGTTTTTTGTTTTTAGTTTCTAAGGGAACAAATACTTTTTCATAGAGGCCCAGTTGATAATAGGTTGGTTTGAGAAACACTTGTTTATTGTTCGGGTTGCATTTGTTTTATGTTAAGTTTATTTTGAACTAATGACACAATTTTCATTGCAGTAGTAGTACCTTCTGATCACTGTATGTCGACTCTTGAAATGTTTTTTGTTATTGTTGTATACAGAAGATTAGTATAAAATGTTGGTGTTATCACATACACAACATGTGTAATGTGGCAGTGACCATAGCAGTGGGATAAACAAAGGTAATTCGTACACCGTACGACACATTTCATATTTGCTGCAGGTATTTAAGGTATTTCTTTAAATAATAATAATAGTAATTAAAAATATCAAAATTTTGCTTCAAATTAATAGCTACTCGGTCGTAAGACATTAATGCAGAGAACTATCTCACCATTATGTCAGCTTGGAGTCGTTTCCGCATTGTGCAATGACGTCAGGTAAACAGAGGGGCGGAGCTCTTAACTTCACGCGACAGCGGCGACAAGTGAGGAAGACATGTCACTGTCCACTGAACGAGTACGGCGTGTCGGCTATCCTTCCTCTGACGAGTTTGAAGTTTTAACTATTAACTTTACTCGTTGAGTTTCTCGCGCTTGACCAGAGTCACGTGTCAGCAACAGTTAACCACAGTCAACGACAGGCGGGTGGAATACGACAGCGGAAGAACTTTCAGTTAGCGTAGTACAGCATTACTAAGCTTAAGTAGTGAGCTTGATAAGAACATTGCTGAGAAGCAGCTAGCAGACTAGCTTGTTCTGTTTGCTGTCATGCCGGGAGTTCCTCGAGATTTCACTGCGTAAACGAGAACACCCGGTAGTTAGCTTGTTAGCAGTTACTCCGCCGACGCGTAGGCAGGGCGGGGAGGACTTGGAGCAGCGACCGAACAGGTCCGAACCGACCCGCAGCTTTTGGTGCTTTCTTTCGGAGATCTAAGCCTGAGATTGTTCCCTTAGTCATCCTAGACTTTGTGGTTTGGCTGGAGGGAGCCTACTACTCCGAGTTTCTGCGTAATGGCCGTAGAGCTGTGACACAGCCAGCTTTAAAAATAACATCTCAATCCGACTTACAAGGAGTGTTAACCTCTCTGTTTGCCAAAAAAGAATCAAGACGACAGAAATGCTGACTGACAGCAGGTAATGACAACAGCCGTTTTCACACACCTTTGTCCTTAACGCAGGCCGATCGTACGTAGGTAAATGTAATTTAGCATTCTAGTTAAATCGTATAACACATTATCCACATCATAAGACAATATTTCAGGCCATTGAGTCTAAACGGCTCTAATATCCACATAATTTATTAATTTTTTTTAAACAGACGTAATACTCTATATTAGTCAATGTCTTCTCTTTTGTAGGAGTGCTACTTCTACCACGCACGAATATGTGTAGCTATTTTTGGTTCCTCTTGAAGTTCCTTCTGTCTCATAGTGTGCTCACCTTCAAGTCTGTCTCTCACATCATTCATGTCACTTTATCGTTAACTTTTAATTTCACTTTACTTTCCTTTGGACTCATAATACCCCTTCTTCCTTTTTTGGATTTACACAGGAAACGCTATCGTAGCTGTGACAGTGATGAGGACCAACAGCTAATTCCTCAGGCCAAGAGGTCAGGAGGGGGTCCCAGCCTGCTTGTGTCCGATGTGGACTCAGAGGTGAGATACTGTATGATTGGATTAACCTCTGAACCATTGGAATGACATTTACATCTGATTTTGTGATTAAATATTGAATTGGAGTAAGAGTAAACCCTCTGGGCCGGCGCAGTGGGTTGCACTTTTGCCTCACAGCAAGAAGGGTTCTGGGTTTGATACCTTTCTGTGTGGACTTTGTATGTCATCCCCATGTCTCCAGGTTCTCTGGCTTCCTTGCTCACACAAAAACACGCAGCTCAGGTGAACTGGTCACACCGAAATTTAATGTTAGGTTGAGTGGTTGTTTGCCTTTTGTGTGGCCCCGTGATGAGCTGGCATCTTATCTGGGGTGTACCCTGCCTCTCACCCGTAGACAGCTGGCATAGGCTCCAGCAGACCTGTGACCGGCAAGCCGGATCAGCTGTTGTAGAAGATGATGGATGGATAAATCCTCCACATTTATTTTGTATTGTGGGGTTCATTGACATTTATAGATAGAGAAAGTAGTGTAGTATCTTGTAGCTTGCATAAATTCATTTGATTGTGCAATGCATATGTAATGCACCACTTTCAGAGAAGCTGAGAATTATGTCGTTTAAGTATCGTATACATCTATGAAAGTAAACGCCATAACCCGTGTCTGGTTTGTATTTGCAGTCTTCCAGCAGTGACAACAGTAACGGGATCAGCAGTCCAGACAGAGCAATAGTGGTCAGCGCCAGGCCGTGCATACATAGCCTGAACAACCGCATCACCCAGCACTCCCTCAGCCCGAAGCCTGATGACTCTCCTTGCTCCTTGCAGCATGGTTTCCATGGTGACTGCAGCAGTGTGTCCTACGACTACATCAACAGAGTCCTGAGGGAAGCACATTTCAGTAGTCTGCAGACTAGAGGACGTCCAGGCTCAACATGACCGTAACTTCTGAGCCCTCTCCTGACCTTTTGTCCCTCGCCCATCAGTGCTGGCAGGGTGGCTCCTCCACGAAAAAGCCTCAAGTGCTACATGGGTCAGGGGGAAAGGGATGATGTGTGGGGAGGTTTACAGATACTGGGCACAAAGGCTCATTCCCCACCTCACCATGTACCATTTGTCCAGACCATAAGCACATCCATCTTTCCATGGCCCTACCACTGTGGTTTTCTGTGCAGTATTGATGTGTTTGTGTGCGCGTGCATATGCACTTTGTGCACTTTACAAAGAGTTCTCATTCTCTTTACATGTGTGCGTTGATGTGTGGACATTGTCATTGGTGCTAATCACAAGAAATGTGTGATGATCCAAAGTGCTCACAAAACTAAATAAAGCTAAGCACTTTACTCAGTAACTCCTCAGTCTGTTCACTCATGACTGGGTAGTCGGTTCGATGTTTGTGGAGAAGGGAGTTTGTTGTGACCCATTCACAGATGATGTTCATGTAGGCTAATTTATTCATTTCTGGGAGCTTTATTAAAACAATCCAGTAACATGTTTTATGCCTTATTTTGTAATTTGCAGTTACTTTCACTGTTTAAATGAATCTATAATATTTGGTGTGGCAGGTCAGTGGGTTCAAGGCAGTAAGAGATTACTCATGAGCCACTCAAATAAAATCCAACCTTAAATTAGACGCTGGTTAATTATAGAGTTGGGAGAACAGCCATGGTGTGGAGCTCAGCAGAATCCTTCAAACAGAAACGACCTCATGAAAGAACTCGAATTAAATGTGTTTCCTTTTAACAGATCTGCCATACTTGTTTTTTTTTTATGGTTGAATGACCAACACACTGTTGCAAATTAAATGAGATGTTAAAATGATTCATATTTTATGTAACTTCCCAAATCATTCCACATTGAAATAAAGGATTACTGAAAATAATGGCTGCAACAAGTTATTGATACCATATTTTAAATAATTTCAAGACTTGTTTATGTGGTGTTAAGTATTTTGTTCTCATACAAAATAGAGCAGTAGTTTGGATTACCATCTGTGCATGTTCTTTGTATTGCATGCCACATATTGATCATTTTGAATAACACTGATTGCAAATGTTTTATCACATTCCACTCATACATGCACACAATATGCCAACAACAAATTCTTCCAGTTCTTCTAACATGCAATCTACAGCCACTGTTATATATTTTAATCAATGCTGGATGAACATAATAAATAATTTATAAACTAACATATTAGCTCAGTACCAAAAATTTGGAAGACATCTCATTTGTAGTTTTGTGAGTCCTCAAGAAGAGGAATAGTAGTGCAAATTACAACTGTATGGATTCTACTCGCAGAAGTTTCCTGGACTCAGATACTTGCAGCCACTCCACTGAGCTGAATATTTTAGATTCAGCAGAGGACACTGGTAACAAGATAACATTTCAGTACATCAGGCAACCCAGAGATTTTAGTGCATATTGTAGAGGTGCACAAGTTGTTTCAGCTAGATGAACGAAATCCTGAGACAAAAGCAATTGTGAATAATGATCTGTAATTCAACATCCATTCTTGGGAAATACTTAAGACATCCGCCAAAATATGGCAAAGCAGCAGCAGTCCAGTCCTCACTTAATACAGTTGAAGGGTTTCTTGTACTGAGGACTCAACTCATCCATATTTCAGTTAAATATCCTAAAATTTCTAATAAGCAAAAATGTTACGGAGGCACCGTACAGATAACAACATAAATCCCTTAAATAGTGTGAATTATCCATCTGTATATGGTAATAATTGTACAGATTTGAGCTAAGTTTATAAAATTAAAAACAATTCTGAAACGATGGCATCATTGGTTGAACTAACAGTCCCAGCGGTAAAACATTGGTCAAAAGTTGACAAATGAGAAGGCTGATACTTGTTGGCTGCTTTCAGATGCAACTAAATTGCAAACAGAAGAAGTTTCGTCATTGGTTTCACTGACGCCGATATTTTTATGCACAACCAGATTCACCTTTAAACTTTTGTCCATCACATCTGATTCTTTATGACAAAGGGGCCTCCCCTTAGTAACCAGCTCCATACCGCTGAACAGGGACAGTCTGCTGGAACAAGACTGGTCATGATGGGGCTCATCTGGGGAGGAGGAGCACTTCTCTGTTTTAAGCTCTTGTTCTTCAGCATCTGATTCAGCCTCAGCAGTCAAGCTCTGCTCCACCTGGTTTTGCACCAACTCTTTCTGAATAGAAGAGTGTTCCTCTTCATTGCAGTTATTTGTCGTCTCTCCAGTGGAGTCTCCCTGGGCCAGGGCCAGACTGAAAGAGGATGATGGGTGAGACTGTAGTTGGACTGGTGAGACGTCTGGTTTATGTTGGTATCGGTTGATGTTGGTATCGTCATTAGAGTGAGATGATAGTAAAAGTCCTGAGTATGTAGAAGCGGGAAGCTGATTATTTGATATCCGATGGCTGTTGTTTGCTGCATCCTGACATGGAGTGTGTGGAGATCCACCCATCAGAGCTTCAAACTGCCTCAGGATCTGATGAGGGGAAAACAACAACAACAACAATAACATGTGTCTTGTTCTGTCCACCCAGTCTTATACTATATATTCTCCTTACCTTGGTGGCTTTGTTTGCCACTGGTCCTGGAGTTCCTTCACCCAGCTGCAGGAGCCTTCTTTGTGTTGCTCCAAACATTTGTTCCAGAGATAGAAGATCAGAGGTCAGGAGACATGACAGAGCACACAGTGCCCGCTGACAGATTGGAGGTAAACAAAGATATGCATATTAGATAAGGACCTTCAATAAAACCTGGATCCATAATATACCTTAACTATTGTTACCATCTTAGCAGTGCTTGAGGGATCTTGAAGTTTCCTTGAGAGAAGCTCCAGCACAACCTCGCAGTTGAGAATGGAGCACCTGTCAGATCAAACAAGACAGGAATCAGGCAACATCACTCCAAACAATTATAATTAAAAAAAAACCTAATGAAATGCATAAGGCTGTATTCTCATTCTGATTCTAACTGAACTTACTCTTTGATGAAGTGTTGGCTCTCTTCTCTGGACAGAAAAACCTTAGATCCTTCTGTAAGTCCGCTGATGAGCGCCATCTCCTGGCCACAGTCCCCCAAATGCAGAGCTTCCACCCTGGACACCACACAGTTTATGTCACAAACTTTATGAGAATGAAATGACGGTGATGTGAGTGGGAGTTAAAGTGGGACTTATTTTAAGCAAACACTGCCGCTAACCGTTCTGACAGGTCTCCACTGCTCTCTCGACTGGCCCCAGATTGGCTCCCGGTACCGGCTGACTTGCTGTTTACTGCAATATCCTGAGAGGAGTTGTGAGAGGAGCTGTTGCTGCTGTCTGTCTCTTCCCAGCCACCTCCAACTTGTCCTGGGCACCGCGTGGTCAAAGCTGTGGTGGAAACATGGAGTAATCCCAAGTATCAAAATGAAAAGTTTTCATTATCAAATGTGAGTCAGCCTTGAAAAATTGAAGTAGTTAATGTTTTACAAACTGTATATCAGTTTGAATCAGAACTAAGTGTTAGAAATCCAAATCTACAGTATGTCTCCATCATGCCAACAATGCTTTACCTTTTGGTCTAGGAGCAGACATGTTATAGGCACATGCAGGCATGGCCACCTCTATGGGTGCAGATGGTGCAACTACAGCCCGGTAGTTGTTTTCATGGAGACGGATTCCCTGGTGTTCAGTTGGGGGAAGGACAGCACTGGCCACTACTTCTGCAGCTTTCTGGATCTTATTCAGCAGTGAGTCACTGGCTGCTGAAAGGAACAGGTAAAGACAAAAGTACAGGTAAATGTATACAGTATGGACGGATTAGTGTTAGTTTGCAGATGTGTAGCTCCAACCTGGCCCTTGCTTTCCAGGGTTGTATCCAAAGCCCTGCAATCCTGATCTGCGGCAGGTCCCTGAGCCCATACCTGAATAAAGACACACAGAATATCTACTGTATACAAAATTCATAAAAACTCATAAATATTTATTGAGCTATTAGACACATATGCTTTGTTTGATATTTCAGGCAAAATAAAAATCATCGTCAGAATAAAGTTTGACATTTCTCATTTAAGTTTTACTATTTATTGCACTCCATTTCTATAACCCTATTGCTGTATGACATTTGCAGCAATTTATCAGATTCCAGCCTGTTATTACTCACCCATTGATGGTGGGGGCACGTTTAGAGGATAGATGCTGCTTTTGGCAGAAATTGTATCTGTGAAAAGCAACCTTGCCACTTCCTGCAAATATAAAAATACAAATTTTGATCTTTCAGGGATTAAATCATTGATTTGACACTTTATTAGAATGAGTGTCTCACCTGTGATGTATTTCTCACTTTCTGATACAATGCTGTGCCATGGATAGGATCAGGAGGACCACTATAAACTTCAAGTGAAAAACATCCAACAAGTGAATATTCAGCTGACAGAGTTGTGACAGAGATTTTAATGAAGCTAAATGCAAGATGTGTAACCTGATGCTTGCTGGATGAAGGTGGAGTTCCTTCGAAGTTCGGTGAGGAAATGATTTGAGCCATGACCACAAAGATGGACAAAGATCTTCAGCACCTGAAATGCCAGAGGCATTTCTAGAACTTTGAATCATTCTCAAACATGGTTGGAAGGTCATTCAACACACAGTTTTGTTCAACAGACAGTAGTTACAATTTAATTTATTCTCACCTTGAGTTTGACATGACAGGATTCCACCTGCAGCCTTTCCAGAAGGTATTCCAGTAAACACTGACCATATCCAGTTGACTCATGGGAGATTTCTACAGTGTGACAATTATGAAGGTCAATACGTAGTGTGAGAGACTTGGTATATCTGATCTGACAGTCATTTATCTCTGTCTACAAAATACCAATGACGTCACATTAATAACATAGTAGAACACGTCATATTAATGGATTTCAGCACTTTTTCTTTAATGTTCACAGTCATACGAAATATTTAACAAACTCAAAATGTAAAGCAAATTTCAATCCTTTTTACAATTCCCAGATAAAACATAAAAAACAAGCAGCTCTAGGCAAAATCAGTTTCCCGTAACGTGTCATGTTTGTTATTCTCAAAAGTTTTAAATGGTGCTGAAAAACAACAGAAGTTCTAGAAGGATACTTTCAATCTCCTGGAAAAGATAACCAGGACAGGGGTTTTCATCATCTGCTGTAGCCTTCATCAAAGTAGGAACCTGAAGATGATAGAGAAAGTGAGAAAAGAATAATGTGATATTCCACAACTCAATTAATTACAGCAGAATCCGTACATTTTAGTTTGAAAAGCATTGATATAGATATTAACACTCCAACACTATAGAGCAATACGTTAATACTGACCAAATATATAGATAAACAGATGTTAGACAGATTTAAATATGCTTTCAAGTAAACAGAAAGGTAGCATGAATACATTTACCCAATGTGTTTCTTTTTGCAATTAGCTTCCATGCAGCTAGCAAGCTAATTGCCTGACAGCTTCAAACAGAGACGCAAACGTGCATCATGCTCGTCACGTTCCAATTAGCTGATAATAATCGATAATTGCTGATAACTGGAAATAACACTTACTTTTTGAAGGAAAGCTAAACGTTCCATAAATGTTGCCATGATTTAGCAATCCAGGCTGCGAGTTAGTCATTTTCCTCCTTCTGTGTTGGTACAGGGAGAAGGCGGTGCTCAAGGTGACAGCTACCCAATCATGAGACACCTTCTAAGAATACGAGAGTCTATTGGTGGGCTGGTTGCGAAATACAACGAATGAAAATTAGGAATACTAAACCAGCATTTTGACTGACATAAAGACGAGCGCATAAGAAGACTGTATTTCCGCAGAATGTTTCCTTGCACAGAGGTTGTCCAGTATGGTGCTGTCCACGGATTACAAAACTGTTAATTCTGATGTTTGATTTGTATGTATCGTTTACATGTTTTATAAAATTGTTTTATTGAACTGTGTACGAGCGTCGGATTTGGATTTATCGGTTAATTCCTTCCGTGCTTCTCAGATGACTTAAAAACCAATAGGACTGAAGAACGGCAATGTCCTTGCCAAATGTCTGGACTCGCACTCGAGAGAAATTAAGACTTTTCCCAGAAATTTTTGCACAGTGTGCAGAAGAGGTAAGCGGATAAAGTGGAATTGTTGTTTATACGAATAGTTGTCATTGAATTTAATTCCGAGTGGCTGTTGGTGCTATTTAAAATTACTTGACTTGACCAGTTTACTCTAGAGCTTTGCGATTTGTGCAGATTAAATGATAGGAATTAAATGAGTGTTTGGATCATCATACTTTGGGATTAGGGTTCTCCGGCTTCCTCCCACCTCCAAAAGCATGCGCTTCAGGTTGATTGGCCGGTCCCAAATTGCCCGTGTGTGTGTGTGTGTGTGTGTGTGTGTGTGTGTGTGTGTGTGGCTCCGTGGTGCACTGGCGTCGTGCCCGGAGTGTCCCCCGCCTCACGCCCTATGCCAGCTGAGATGGGCTCCAGCTCCCCGCTACGGCGGATAGAGTGGCAGAAGATGAATGAATGAATGATTAATAAGGTATTTTCCATGGATCGATAGTCATTCTGCATAGAAAGTAGTAGTGGCTGTTCCAACACAACCAAATACCGTTTAGGTTGTAGAGTTTACTTACAGGTGTTGTATTAGACATTTTTTTTCAGATACATTATGCTGGAAAGATTGCAAAACATGTTACTTTGCTGCATTCATCTACTGTAAACTGCTGTTTCAGGCTGCAGTGTATGGGAAATGTGTGGCGGCCACAACAACAGGACAGGTGGAGCTGAAGAAGGATTTGTGTGCCAAGGAATTTGAAGCACTAAAGACCTGCTTCACTAATGCAGTGAGGGACAATATCAGTAACCCTCCCATTGGTTTAATGTAGTGATCACTGTTCTGATATGTCATGTAATTACAGGCGAAGAAAAGAGCCAAATGAATGGAAACCGTCCTGGTTTTGTGGAAGGACCAGCCTCAGTTGTTCCGAGCTATTGGAGAAGACATGAAGGTCAAAGAATCTTTTTGTGACACTGGATGCATATTTTATGTCACTGATAACATGGAACTTTTGCTTGATTTTGTAAATCAGTTGAACATGTGTTGTTTTTTTAGGCATTGTTAAAACTGAGGCAAATGTAAAATGCCGAGATAAATAAAATATAGCTTTTTTTTAAATGTGTGAACACAAAACAACAGACATGGACGTCAGATTTTTTTTATTCATTGTATCAGAAAAATGCACAGGAATACAAAGCATATAGAAAACTAGCCTTTGGTACAAAGTAAAGCAGCATGTGTCAAAATGTCAACTGGAGAAATACAGTATTTGGAAATGTTTAAAGAACTACGGTACAAAGAAATGTAGTCCGTATTTCTTTCAAATGTGTGATTACACATTATCGTAGAATTACTGTTATACAGTAAAAATAAAACAAAAACTCCTAAATACTGCAGCATATTGATTGAAAAGCACTGAAAAGTCAAGTTGCTACTGATGGAATGTTGAGCAACGGTGTCATGGATGGAGACTGATTCATTGTCCAGTTTATCAGTAAGGCAACACCGTATTCCTCACACCCCCATTCAGTCACTTTCATTTGACAGTATAATCAAGCAGTTCTTAACAAGGTGACTGAACACACATAACGTGTGTGGTACATGTAGGTTTAAAGTATCCTTTAACATCGATCAGACAACATATTTACAATATTTACAGGTCAGAGTAACAAAAAAAGTGACAGAACTTTAACAGATAATCAGCACATAACATCCTAAAGCGAGGAGGACTCCATGTATCCAGAGGATTACAAGGGAGCGAAGGTGACTCGATTACAGAACAAAAATATTTACACAGATATGGTATTTGCATAGGTGTGTGTATATATATGTAGATATCTATATATAGAGGAATAGAGTTGATAATTTATACCACCCCACCCCCCCCAAAAAAAGACATTTCTTCAAAATTGTCCCTGCAAAGACAAAAATAAATTAATATTTACATATTTTGCACCTCAATATTCAGGCTTTGGGTAACTTCTAGAGTCCACAGAGATGCTTGTTTTGGTCCATAACATTCTTGCAGTACAGACAAAGTGATATCACAGTCCACAGCATGAGAAGCTTCCTGTCTGTCTATCATGTGCTGCTGTCCAATAATTGGGTGTCTGATGTGCATCACGGGGCCTCCTCTTCCTCTGAGACCAACTTAATCTGCCGTGAGTGCACCACTGCCCCAGCCATTAGCCGCTCCTCCAGGGCCACATGGAGGTCTGGGCCTCCCAGCTCCAGCAGAGGCTCCAGCCCCGGTACACCTATGGCCTTCTCCCGAGGCCCTCCGACCTCTCCGTGTCCCAGTTCCCTGCGCCTCCGCCTTAGATCCACGTCTCCCTGGTCTCTGCTCTTCTCCTGGGAGCCCTCGGGGGGAGCCTTCACTTTGACAGCCTTGTCTTGCGCACCTTCTCCGGGGTCTGCCTGAGCAGCAACGTTCTCTTTGAGGTCTCGTCCTCCGTTCTTCAAAGCCTCACCAGCTTCTATCTCGGGTCCCTGTGCAGCTCGCTCCAACTGGGCCAGCCTCTCACGCGCTTCCTCAGCATTTTCCTCATTCCTCACCCTCTCAATTTTCTTGTCTGCTTTCTGGATATCCAGCTGAAGTCTCTCTTCTGGCGCTTTCTCCTGTGCGTATTTCTCCTGTACTGCTCTCTCTTTCTCCAGTTTCTCTCTTTTCTCCCTTTCCACTTCCACCATTGCCTGAACTTCTTTCGCTATCCTCTCCTTCTCGGCTCGCTCCCTCTCTAGCTCCTGTTTTCTGGCCAATATTTCCTTTTTCTCCCTCTCTAATTTCTCTTTTTCTAACCGTTCTTTCTCAACCTTTTCTTTCTCCGATCGTTCCAATTCCTGCTGTATCTCCTTCTCAAGCTGGTTTATCTCCATTCTTGCCTGAATCTCTTTCTCCAACTGTTCTTTCTTAAGGCTTTCAATTTTTGCTTTTTCCTCATCAAGGTTTCTTTCTTTATCTGCAAGTTTAGCTGCCAGATCATGATAAGGTGCAGGTTGAAGGTCATCAGGGCGTTTCTTTTCCAGTGGTACTCCCCTTGCCCCATGCTCAACCCTGATTTCGAACTCTCCTTCTGCTGCTACAAAACCATCCTTGTGAGGTGCGGGAACAGCGACTTCAGGCGCCCTAACCGCAGCGCCTTTCTTCCCAATCTGACCTTGATTCTGAACAACGACATGATGCTCAGCCATTCCCCCCTGTGGAGCCACAACCACCTCATTGTCCTGGTTTGTGTCAGATGCCACCCCGGAGTCCTTCAACTTTACTGCCACACCTTCCATCACCTCCAAATGTTCCTGGGGGCCCTTCTCTGCCTCACCATCAGCAGCAGCCCCTTTAAATAACAAATGCCATACATTTTTCTTCATCTGACCACTGAGGTTAAAATGTGTAAAACTGTATAAAACTAAAAATGTGTATACGCACCAGCGGGTTGTTTCTGGTGGATTTCCTTGTGTTGCTCTTCTATGACAGCCAGTAGCTTCTCCTGCTGGTCGAGAAGTCTCTTCTGTTGCTCTTGCTGCTCCTTGATCACCTGTAGCAGCACAGCGTGGTCGAGCTGGCCTTCTACATAAGAGACATCAAAATTAAACCGTGTTCCAACATGCCTGTGAGCATTCATTCTGATCCAGGTGGTCTTAACATAAACCGGGATGGGCAGTAATGGGTAGAGCTCTGTAGACATACAATATACTGTACATTCTATGTTAGTGGGGCAAATTGAGTGGGTGGGTGCAAAGTATAGCAGCACATTATTTAGTTAGCTACACCTATCGTTGAGTGAATGACAGTGACAGACTGAAGTCAAGAGAAAAGGCAAGTGGGAATTCATACCTGCAACCAGCTTTTTTATCACTGATAGGATTCCGGGAGAAGACGAAAGAAAAACAGGGGTAAAAACAGAGAAGGAGTGAGAGAGCAAGAAGTAAACAGAATAAGAAAGTCAACAAAAAACAAAAATGGTTGCGTAGTTTATCAAGACAGGTCAAATATGCGGGAGAACGAACCATCAAAAATAAACAAAGTGAGCAAGAACAGATCCGTGATTCACTTACAGGAGATAAAAAAAATCAAACACACTGAGATGGAGAAGAGAGGCGGGGCTTAAACAACAGCGTTCTACTCATTGTATTTTATTTAATTGGAGATTGCTGTGATTAGTTGATCTGGACAAACTGTTTACCACTTGGCAATTGTTTTTATGACTTCACATCCAATCAATTGTAGACAATCAAAATAAAAAATAAAAAAAACACTACTAAAAGGAAACAATTGGTAGGGCAAATGACCGAAAACTAGACCCCTGAATATTTATACTCCACTTACCATCCAACTTCTCGTCTGCTGTATCTTTGCTGTCTGCAGCTAGAAGCTCGTCTGCAGCGGGATGATGCTCTCCATCAGGAAGTGGAACTGAATATGAGTAAATATCACAAAGTCAGTGTTGCATTTCCCGGTCGAGCTGTCCCCAGCTGTCCCCAGTTATACAAGAACAGCAACAAATACTCACGTTTCCCCCCAGCATCTGGAGCATTATCCGCTTGTGCCACTGCAGCTGCTTTCTCTTTGACAGAATCTTTCACAGGATCGAGCATCTCAATTTTCTTCAGTGGGGGAATGTCCTGCTTCTTGTCTGCATTTGCGTTCGCCTTCTCCAGTACCTCATTGGACAGGACTTCTCCCCCACCCAAATCCACTTCCTCTTTTCTCACAACAGCCTCTACAGGCTTCAGTTTGTCCTCAACCTTGTCGTCTTGTTTGTTCTCAATCTCCGCAACATGACCTTGCATTTCATCTCTTTTTGGTTCCGCCTCCGCTCCAGCAGCAGGTTGTATCTTATCCTCCTGCAGCTCGGCATCATTCTTTTTCTGGTCGACCTTCACCTCGTCGTGAGGGATGGGCGGTTCATGGCGATGGGCCTCCCCCTCTGGTACGGCTACGCCTGAGTAAATAGTAGCAGACTGATGAATAAAGAACCAGTTTAGCTGCCAGCATCAGTTCTGGTTCAGCTCACTTACCAGCACCAGGGCGGTCCAACTGTGCCTCCTCTTCCTTCTTCTTATCAGGTAATTCTACTGGCCCTTTGATCTGGGGGGGTTCAGCCTTTTCTACACGTTCGACCAACTCCACAACTGGAGGGTGGGGCTTTTCCATCTCCGCTAGCTTCTCGTTCTGAGGATTATCTACATGCAGAGGAAAAATATAACTCATTAGATCACAGATCCTTCCAGATCCAGAGTAAAAACATCTTTAAGAAATAAAAAAACTAACTTTTTCACAGTTGTTTAGTACTGCTAACAGTGAACTTTTAATTCACCTTTATGTGAAAAATATGAGATGAATTACTGACTAAATTAAGAAATCATAAATTAGACACTTCAATAATCCCTCTAGTTTCTCTTGTCCTAGAAAAGAGTTGAATGATTGGATCACAATTTAACAACAGCCTTGATATGTACTCCTTATTTTATATGCATCTGAATTTATTACACACATAACTGTTTGAATGAAAATAAATGAACGCCACAGCATCTCACACTAATATGTACCGATGGAGCCGAAACAACCTGGTAATAAATGGAGACACTAGATGGCAGCAAACGCTGCCGTTGGCAACATTGACACAATTAGCGCAGGTTGAATAAATGACGAAGGGACAGGTGAATGAATTAAAGCTGAAAGTGATAATAATTCAGAGCTCAGCTTGTATTATTATATAGACAAAAGGTTGACCCGGAATGACTGAAGACTGACTGCTCAAATTTGAGGTCAGACAAAGAGAAATAACATTAAAACAAATTTGGACACTGGAAAACGTAACTAATCTTTCATCCTAAAACTGGCATTGACTCAAAGGGCTGCTCTCCGTCTCATCTCCACTTCTTTTATCTGTACCCATCTATCCTCCCCCAACACACACTACACTTTTTGGTTCATACATCTAAAGCACGCAGGCATTTTATAGCTGCCACAGGAGATATGGGGGGAGATGGGGTTGTAGACAATGTATTTTTTTTGGGGGGGGAGGGGATGGCAGGGGAAATGAACAGAGGTAGAGGGATTGAGAAATTACTCGAGTTTGAAGGGCATCACTTTCTCTCCATCAATGTCAAGCAATCAGCGACGCTCTCGGATATTATCGAGAGGTTATCTCCTCATCCTGGCCGTGTGTCTGACTCGCCGTCTGTCTCCATCTTTTCTTTTCACAGAAATGGAAGAAAAGTGATTTTTCTGTGGCCTCATGCTTCCGTTTTAATCTCACTGGCCCTTCGACATAGTCCCGTATTCTCTTTACGTTGCTGTTTTATGGCGCTGCAGTACACGTCTTTGACAATAAAAGAAGAAATAAACATGTCTCCTGTGCAGCCGGAGCGTTTTTGCATAAAATAATTACATGCAGCACTGTTGTCCACTCTCAGACAAGCTTGGCTCCGGCCCGTTGAGGTAAATGTTTCCATGGATCATTAGTCAACCACTTTAATCTACATTCCATCACGTGCGTAAGTGATTGCCAGCCATTAGTGCATGTCATGATCTTTACCGTGCAGTTCAGGGAGATCTGGCAGCAGCAGATTGTTCTTTTCATGTAGTTGAGGAGAATCTTGGTCCTTACTGACTGAAATAGAGAGGGTGGTAAAGGTGCTGATCAGCAGGATGCCCAGACCTACACAGAGAACGAGCTACAGGGTGGAGACAAACACAGGAAGACCAACAGGTTAGAAACTGATGAAACCATTTTCACAGAACAGATGACAAGAATCATTTTGAGTTTGTCACCTGAGCAATGATCCCGTTTTTGTGGATCTTTCTGTAGATCAGAGCGGGACATATGAAGCAGATGAGGCTGCCCATGGTGGCACCAGTCAGACCCAGAATGGTTTCAACTGAAAGGAGAAAGAGAACAGATTATCCTGCGATGCTGTGGAGCTGTGGCTGTTAGCCAGGAAGACTTTACCCCATGGGGTACTTCTGTCATTGTCAAAGTGGTCGTAGTGAATGAAAGATCTCACCAGACCAACCTAAACAATGACACTCAATGGTATACAAAAGACATTCTCAGTTTTTTTTAATTGTTGCGTAGCATTCACGTAAAAATCAAGTGAAATGAACAGATTTGGAAGCCGTTTCGTATTCATACAAACATTAATGAACTCACTAGATGAAAAAAGATACCAGAAAAAAAAAAAAGGTGCAGGTATGAAGGGAGGTGGGGATGGAAAATTGGGAACAATTTTTCTAGATCTTCCCAGATCTTTGCTCTTTATCACAAACCACATTGTGCCCCTCAAATTTAGTGTCCATTGTCCCCAAGGTCCTTACCTCCCCTCTCCTCAAACTATTAGTCTGATTAGACACACGAAGAAGCCAAATCCCCTTCTCTCTTTGTGATGTGTGTGTGTCAGATCACCTCATCAAAAGTTCATCTAACATCCACAATATAAAAGTATGCACAAAAAACAAACTCCTGCTAATCCATTTGAGATCTTTGAGAGGTGGATGGTCAGACTGGAAAACCTGAGAAAGCCAGTGATAGAGTGAATACCTGGATTTGTAGTTGTGTGTGTGTGTGTGTGTGTGTGTGTGTGTGTGTGTGTGTGTGTGTGTGTGTGAGTGTGTGTGTGTGTGTCTGTGTGAGAGAGAGAGAGCCTGCGAAAATAATAGCCCTATCTTCCCTTCTGCCGTCTAAGAGGAGATAAAAGTTAGGGTCCTGATTTAAGGACTGTGTTATAGTGTGACTGTCACTGACTCATAAAGTCACATTCACACACATCGTAAAGCTCCCCAGTTACTCCACCCACATAAAGGAACACATGCACCTTCAAAACCTCCAGTCAGCAAGCTGCAGGCACACGCATACGCACACACACACACTAGTTCCATACCGTTGGGTATGAGAATGCCTCCCAGCATCGTGCCAAACACAATGCAGAGGGTGATCGCCTTGAAGCGCAGAGGAGGCATGTATCCCCCGGCAGCAAACGTCCCATCCTTCTGCTGTCAGAAAGAGCCATTAGGATAAGAGAAAACATTATGGAAAATAAAAAATTTAAATCCAAGATTTATAAATGGATTATGAATAATTTGTTATGTTTTCATGTAGATCCACTAACTCTTGTGGGCAATGTTCTGTGCTATTTTTGTCTTTTTTCAATAAAACGACCTTTGTGTACTGATTAGGGTTAGCTATGACGCATTTGATGACATTACTATATGGTATCTAAGAATTTTTACATGTAGAATGTGTTCAGGTTTCTGTATAATGTCTGGATTAACAGATTTATCTGATCGATTTATTCTCAGTTCTGATTGTGGCAAACTAGCTGTTCCTGACTTGGACAGCAATAATAGGTCAACAAATACAAATTCCTAACACACAGATTTAACAGATTTAATAGTTGGTTTTATTAGTTTAATATTCATGGGTTTTTTTTAATTGGACGTTCAGTTCCAGATTTATATATTAGGATTAAATTTGTTTGATTTGATTAAGTTTAAATATCCTGCAATTTCTTATTAAACCTAAAACTGTTATTTTCTAGAGTAGTTAAGTTCTTCC
The DNA here is from genome assembly GCA_013358685.1 of Antennarius maculatus. Lineage (NCBI taxonomy): Eukaryota > Metazoa > Chordata > Actinopteri > Lophiiformes > Antennariidae > Antennarius > Antennarius maculatus. The sequence goes on along the minus strand of CM023626.1, from coordinate 7,312,328 downwards.
ATGGGGTTGGGTGCTGGGGCAGCAGTATTGGATGAGTAACTGACTATTGGTATATTCTTGCTACAAACAACAATGATAAAGTCGATCATATAAAATCTACTATTTGTCACCTCCTGGTCTGTAACAGAGAAAAAGTTCTCAGCGTAGTTCCACCGCAGATGTTTTCAGGAAGCTCAGCTTTTATAATGCAACAAGTGTTGTCAGTTTTAGAATCACACTGCAGACGATGGGAATGCCAGTTCCACAATAATAAAACAGCAAATTCAAAACCCACACATTCTCCACTGGACGGGATCAACCCCGGTGTTTGCCTGCTCCCCGGAAACATGCATCTCATCTCCTTTTGTAAAGTCAGACATGTTTTTCCCTTCGGCTTTAGAGCTGCATGCAGATCTCGAAATGATTTGCCTAAAGCAGCTAGTTAGTCTAGAAGCGTTCGAGCTCACCTGCTGCTCAAAAAGCATGGTGTTGATGGCCTGGCGGCACGGCAGGATCATCATGGGGAATCCGACGGCGACGGACATCATAAAGCCCACACGGATCATTTCCGTCACCAGGTTGGATGGGAAGTTCATTAGCACGTTCCCTTCGATGTTGTCTGTGAAACTGACATAGCCGAAGAAACCCACCTGTAGAGACGTGGAGAGCAGTGACACCGATCTACCAGTTACTGACTGCGTGTGTGTGTGAATGAAGGGTGTGTGCTCAGAGTGCGTTTCCACTCACAGTGATGTAGAAGATGGTGACCACTTTGAGGGCGGCGGTGAAAATGGAGTTGACGCGTTTGACGGACGGCTCGTCCAGGATGTCGTAGGTCGGCAGCACCTGTCTGTGACACACAAGCAGCACGACGATACAATCTGCTCGCTGCGCAACACACACACACAACCACATGCGCGCTGCTGCATTCACGTGCTGCTTTAACAGACACACAACTCGTCCGGTGGAGCGCGGTACTCCAGGTGAAGCGGTCTGTGGACGTTACATGAATCAACAGAGATGTTTTCTTTATGCAAACCGTGTTGTAGATTTATTTAATGAGCGGCCATATGGAGGCCCATTTGTGCCGCGCCGTAATCGAATGATGCATCTTTCTCCTCGTGTCCTTGTCAGGATCCACCTCAGACGAGTGATTTATCTCTGCTTGTTTAGCTCATTAAAGTTTAAACACTGTAAGACAGTCATCAGTAACACATCAAATTAAGATTTATACTGCCTGCAAAGCCGCGGTCAGATTTGTTCCTCGTTATTCGTGCCAATTCGCTAATGTAGATTTTCACATCATCTGCATTTGTTTGTTAATGAATGCAGTTCGCTGCCGACTTCAGCAAAAACGTGTCCCAAGACAATCGCTTTAAAAGCCGAACAAGCCATCATAAGTAACCAGAGAGAGAGAGAGAATTCCTTAATAAGAAAGCAGAATAACTACTAACTCAATCATTAATCTATGGATCCGTTTTGAGATCTATCAATCGATTATTACGTCCAAAAATGGGCCAGACATGATTTAGGTGCTTGTAAATCCAGGCATGAAACACTTCGACTTGCAAAGTTGTGTGTCTGTAAGTACACAAGCACATAAATGCAGGTTTTTTCAGCATGTGGATGTGAGACAATATTGATTATTTCTTGATTCATGATTGTAAATATTATAATAGACATCTATTTTTAAACAGCAGTAATTGGAAACAGTGGTGACGTGTTTAGAAGGTGTTTTACAAGGATTCAGAGTCTACGTTCAGTGTGTGTGTGTGTGTGTGTGTGTGTGTGATTAGAGTGGGTGACTGTAGTTGAGGCTAGCAGTGGTTGAACCTGAGACTGTGTCATTTTGTGTCCTGCGCTATAAGAGGGTGAGGCAGAGTGTGGAGAGGACCTTCGGCACATTACCCATTAAATTTACAGGCTTTATATATAACAGCGAATGCCTGGTGGATTTTAGAGCATTATAAACTTTCCTGACAGAGTCTTTGTGCTCGCCTCCTCTTTCTCTCTCCCACCTGTGTATACGTATGTGAACGTATAACCAGAGAGAGAGAGAGAGAAAGAAACCATGGCTTTATCTGGTTTTTCGTCTCTTTCACACACTCTGGTTTCATGAGCGAGCTCTTGTCCCGCGGTGCTTTTTCTTATTGCTTGTTTAATCTACAAACCAGTAAATCTCATAGCCAAGGTTAAATAAAACAGTATATTGTAAGTGGGGAGCAAAAGCACCTAATGGTCACTCAATAGCCTCGACTCAGAGGCTAATGTGTTTTTGCTTTAACGCTGCCCTTAAATGGAGGAAATATGACGGACAAGGTCTTCAAAAGGAACACGGGGGGAGCATATGTGTGTCTGTGTGTGTGTGTGTGTTGGGTGGGCTTGAGCGTGTGCTGTAGATAATATCATTAGCATGGGGTTGAAAGCACGCATCACAGAGGGTCATTTTCGCTCTACGTTTTCTTTATGCCCCTAACTGCCCGCCGCGCAGCCAAAAACAACAGGGCCAGCTCCCATCCCATCATAATGGCGATGTTAAGTAATGTTTTAACTGAAAGTAAACATATTTCACGAATGTAATAAAAATCCGATGTGCTGAGGGCTGTTTAATCAGTCTGTGAATACATCAGTGTGTCCGTAGCGTGGCGGCGGTCCAGTGTGTTGATTAGTGGTTTGGCTGAAGCTGCCTGCCGCCTAAAGGGGGGGCTCGCCTCGCTCAGCCTGACCACAGGCCAAGAAATCGTCCTGCCAAATATCACTCAGCACCGCTAGTAGGAACACAAGCATAAACATACACACAAGCGCGCACTGTCTTCATCTTCCGACGTGTGTGTGTGTGTGCACTTCGATTCCTAATGAACGCGCCCGCCGTACCATAAAGTTCTGTTGGCTTTGTGCGATTACATTAATTAAAGTCTTGTTTCAGTCTCAGGGCTACAGTCACCCAGTCCCGCCACTTACCTCACTCCCCTCACACAAACAAACCCATACAGTAACAACCACCCGAACATCTGGCTCCCAATGACCTCACCAAACCCTCCCAGCATTCATCCCAGTCACTGTTCCAAGTCCAAAGATAAGACCTTCACTCACTGAAGCCCAGAGCAAGCAGAAAAGCCAAGATGAAGACAAAAGAAAAGTGACGACAGAGCATGTAGATGAGTGAAAGTAGTGACGGTACGGGCGCTCAGAGAAGCTGGGATTAAGCAAAATGCAGTAGAGTGGTGTGAATTCTGCAATGATTGTGGGGAAAGAGGGAGGAAGAAAAATAATCTTGATTTATATACATTGTTTGTGCCAGTTTCAAACTTGAAAAGTTGATTGGAATAAAAGAAAATCAACGTGACAATCTAAGGGAGCTTCTTTCAAGCAAATGTTTGCTGTCGAGTTCTATTTCAAATAAGAAAAGCTGCAGGGCGGACAAAAAGCAGTTTTAGTTTCAGGTTATTTCTAGTTGGGACCTAAAGAGGAAACACAAGAACGCAAGAAGCGTATTAGCTGAAACATGCAGCCTCCCTTTGCAAATAAAAATCCTCCTTGAAAAATTAATCGTGATGTTTGCCGATTTTCACATGTAGCAGTGAAAGATTTATTTCATTTCAGGAGTGACACAGCCCACAGCGTGATTTTAGGATTACAATCATGTGCAGAGTGTAATCTGGAGTCTTCCTGCACAATGTTTTCAATACGTGGGGCCGTGCGAGTGGAGGGGTGGGGGGTACTTACGACTGACAGGCGCAGGCCATGCCACAGATGGGGAGACAGCGAAACACACCCTCCAAGCGTACGACATTGACCTGCCCTAGCCACCAGCCACTGAGCAGCCCATGTTTGAATGAGGACACCACCATCTGAGGGGAAGGAGGTGGGAGGGAGGGGGGGTTATGGCACAACCCAAATTAAAAGTAGGGGTGGGAGGAGAAGGGGGCCGCACCCATGCCGACGTCTCACAGACAGATAATGAAATTGATGATAAGGAGAGAAAAAAAAACAGAAAATTCAGAAAAGAAAACAACCTGGAGACAAAACGAGACGCCCCCTACTGAACTAAAACCTGTCACGGCTGACAAAAATTGAGAAATGAAGGTGATTTTTAGTGAATAAAAGTAAAAAACCATAAAAGTGATGCAAAATAAAAAGGATTCTCAAGACAAAAAAAAAAAAAAAAACACCGCACAGGTTTTCGATCAGCATTAGCGTTCTTCATCTTGTTCTTCTGGTTACCTGATAAAGTCCCACAAGAATAGAAGAGCGCTCCATAACCCTCCAGCGTCCCACACCGACACCCACACTGCCCCCCGGTGGGCAGGCAGAATGGATGAAACGTCACATACCTTAGAATGAACTCTTCCTCCTTATTACTACTGCCACCAAACACACACACACACACACACACACAAGCGCAAAAGGCTCAGACCAAAACCCAAATGTGAAGGTGTGAATCTGGGATGAATGAGAGCGGGGCAAGAGGTTCAGGTAAGTAGAAGCAGGAGGAGGGGGGGGGGGCTGAGGAGCATAAAAGCTGCAGGAGAAACATGAGGCTTCCACACCCTAACCCCACCGCTGCCCCTGGTGGTGTTATTTCTAGGGATGGTTTCTGAGGGTTTACTTACGGGTGACAGCAGAAGGTTGTGGCGATAATGGGCAGACACTGAATGATGCCCTTCAAGCGCCACAGGTGAGCCCGTTCTACCCAGGAGCCTGAGATTATGCCGTAGCGTAGAGACGACAACACTATCTACAGCGTCGGCAACAGAAGGAGCGGGTGGGACGGAGAGGAGAGGAGAGGAGAGGAGAGGAGAGGAGAGGAGAGGAGAGGAGAGGAGAGGAGAGGAGAGGAGAGACAGAGAGGAGAGGAGAGGAGAGGAGAGGGGGAAAAAAAGTGGAACAAAAAGACGTGGTGCAATGGAAAGAAAGGAAGGGGGTGAAAGAGGGAGGGAAGGAGGGAAGATACATCACTGTTAGAGGGTTTAGGGGTCTGGACTGGGCCGGGCCTGGATCTGAAGCCAGACACACACACCACTCCAAGGCTCAGGTTAACGTCATGCTATAAAACTACAAGTCACATCACGCAAAGAGGCAATAAACAGCAGTGAGCAGTCTGTGGAGGCAACGCTACAGGTTAGTAAAAACACACACACACAGACACACACACACACACGGTGTGTGAATTTCTAAGTATAGGTGAATCACACAAGGCAGAAAACTGAGCTGGGTGATCACAGGAGTCGGTTTCGGTGCTGCTTAGTGTTGACCTGAAACAGCAGACCGGTTGTGTATGTGTGTGTGTGTGTGTGTGTGTGTGTGTGTGTGTGTGTGTGTGTGTGTGTGTCCCTCTGAGTAACTGTCAATACTCAGAATCACATTTTAAATATTTTGCTCGAAGCAAAAAAAATCGCAAACACCCTCATGTTTGCATTAGAACCAAAAATATTTTGTTGATTTGCCAAACAACACCTCAAGACATCATTGAGGTGGACAAGCCATTGTAAGACATTTTATGATATATTTAATTGATTAAAGATATTTCACAATAATTGATATAAAAAAAAGAATAAAGTATCAGCAGCCACAGTTTGCACTGTGGATATTCTGTCGCCTCGGAGGCACGACACAAAGGTTGCGGTAACAACAATTGATGAAAGACGCATCTTTCACCCTGCGGGCAGAAAAAACAGACAAAAGCAAACTAGTTGTTTTTTTTAATAACAGCTGAAATGCAGCCAGAAGAACCACATGATCTAATCGCCTCAAAGACACCAGCAGAACATTACCAAATCAAAGGGCTGGAGCAGCAGGAGAAACTAAAGAGTCGACTTGTTGAACTCCTGAACAGTTAATATTCATATTTTCCTGTATTCCTGAAGGAGTCGTGACCAAATTACCACTGACATCAGTTATGACTTCAGTGGAGCTGAGGTGATACCGAATGATGGAATGTTTTCTGCCTTGTGTGATTTTAGTGTAATTTACTCCTTAAAAAAAGAGGAGCAATACAACAACATGTTAATAAAGAACATACAATTTTATACAAAAGATGTAAATGAGAAACAATAACTTAGATTTAAACAAAACAACATTTAAGCAATTGATATTATGAGAATCAAATAACTTTCCTTACGTTGAAATATAGATCAAGTCAATACGTTTTAGCAGGCTGAAAATGTATTGCTGTTCACCCTGGTTGACAAACTCAACAGTTTTACTTATTTAACATCTAATATGTAGAGTATTATTCTTGGAACAAGGTAACTATAAATGATTCTCTGTATACGACCAATAGCAGCATCGCTGACGTTCTGTTCTGCTGGAGTCTATTCAGATGTACTGAGCTGGGCTCACCGTGAACATGAAGAGGGTGTAGAACATGAGAGCCATGGCAGAAAAGGACTGGATGGAGGACATCATGTTCCTCTGCAGACTCAGAGGAAGGACGATGAACACAGACACGGCGATCAGCAGCAGCACACGGAAGCTGAAGGTCACCTTCAGAGAACAGAGCGATACAGCCGTTTGTTAAGGACTCTTTGGCTGCTTAGACGTAACACACTGGAGATAAAGATGAAGACTCGAATATGAAGAATTCTGATCACGAACCTCTAAACCCAAAAGCTGAGCAAAGATATTCGAGCCCAGATCAGCGATCACAACGTAGAAGGCTATACAGGTCCCTAGCATCAAGCCGATCATACTGCAGAGAGACGGGGAAGGAAAATTAGTGTCAGGGTCTATGGTTATGGAGATAAATCTATTTCATCCTTTATTTATAGAAATTCAAGTGATAATAAACACAAACATAGAATAATGTGTAGTGAAAAAAAAAGGCTTGCCTCGTCTCCACCAGGGTTTTTCCTGTTTTACCATAAGCATGGAAGGCTGCAGAGATGGGAAGAACAAGCAGATTAACAGGTGGCAGCGTCCCAATTTCCTGTGTGTGTACATAACTTAATAGCAAAACTTAAACTCAGTTAGGGTCTCACGTCTCATTGTTATCACTGGTTACCAAAGCAATACTTCACTCATGCATGTTTTCACTTCTACTGCTGTTTCAACAAAAAAGAGTAACACCGTGACAAAATCATTCCAGTGGGAAATCTGACATTTATTAAATATTATTTAGACTCACCTAATCCTGCATAGGTTCTTCTTTTAGTGTTGCTTGCAGTGAGGACCAGGAACATACAAGACTTGTGGGTCATCCAGGAGCAGAAGAATAAAAGTAGAGTTCCCAGTACTATCCCACACTGGAAGAGGACGCACAGGTAAACACTCAAAGGAAAAACCGCCAAAATTTAACATTTTATATTTGTTTATTTCTCTTGATACGTGTGCAAACTCAACAGGCACAAAGAAGCAGCTTCCTGATTGAACAGGGACGGTGAATCTTATCAATGAATGAAGTCGTGCAGGATGCCCTTGCTTGATACTAAATGTTTGATTGCCTGGAACATCTGGAACACGTTTTACATTCAGAAAGTAAAATGAAGCACGATTAGTTTATCTCAATAGAGTCATGGAATATTAAACCATCAATCTCTGACGCTATATGTTATTCTGTCTTACTCTCCAGGGTAGATAAACAGCAGTGTGAACTTTTTAAAAAGTGAAATGACCTATTACATTATCGCTTGCAACCATGAGTTTATATTTTAACCATATCGATAACGACTAAAAATATCAATATCAGGCTTCTTTAGTGGAATTTTTTTTTTTTTTTTTTTTTAAAGGTAAATGCATTCACACAGCAGATGGAAATGCTGCTGGGCTGTAGTTTCATGTTTCTGTATCAGGTTTTCTACTTTCTTTAAAAATTTAAGGCATGTCCTACAAAACATTTTGCTAATGTAATAAATTAGAATAAGCCAATCAAAGTTAAATAAAACACAAATACATGGATACCTGATAATGCTCTACAACTAATAATAATTTGGACAATAATACAGACCTGGGAGACCAATATAAATGTATGGTGGAGGCAGGAGCTCTCAGTGTTTTCTAGCTACTGATGTTTCTGTTGTTGTCAGCATTACAGCCACACAACCACATTTTACAAAATAAACGACCGAACCATCTCCTTTCCCACTCCAGTCAACATAACGGGTCAGTGTTTGTGGAGATCTTCTGGCGGCACCTGTGCAGTCGGCACCTGTGCAGTCGGCACCTGTGCAGTCGGCACCTGTGCAGTCGGCACCTGTGCAGTCGGCACCTGTGCAGTCGGCACCTGTGCAGTCGGCACCTGTGCAGTCGGCACCTGTGCAGTCGGCACCTGTGCCGCTGACCCACCTGTTTGAAGCAGAAGGGCATGGTGAGCACGCTGACCCCCACGATGCTGTTGACCACGTTCATGATCAGACCCCAGTTTGAAGCCGTCATTGTGAACCGTTTGATGACAGGCTCTCCTTCTTCTGTAAGAAAACGTCAAACCACACCGGGACGGCAGCTCATCGAAGGAAATCGGTGGAGCTAAACTGCTCCAAAAGCGGGGATCAAAAGTTCCGGGTGTGTTTTTCCTGACTCCTCCGTCGGTAAGTGACGTGGCGCTCTGTTAAAACACAAAGACCGCTGAGATTGAGGCTTCACACTCTAAGAGCTGCCGTCTACCGATATACTTTCGTCTCAAAAATCACAAATGCGATTAAAGGTAAGATTCAAAGGAAAAAAGCGCAAAAATTAATCGAAAAAAAAAAACCCCGAGCTATCGTATCTTAATAATTTAATTCGCTCACCTCTCTTAGGGACTACTGCGCCCGACGCCTTGCTGCCTTATTCACGTCATCCTCGGTAACTTTCTAGTAATAAACGTGCATTAATTTTTATAAACTCAGTCTTTGACTGTGGGGGGGAGGTTAACGGTATCTCCTTTTAGCGATAAAGTGGAAGCCTTTTAGCGACGCGTTTCCAGGAAGTAGGTGTTGTAGTAGAAGAGGTGAAGCAAGACAACACAGACTGACGGCTGCATGCCTGTTGAAATGGAGACGCGCCCCCTAGTGGTCACATGCGGTAATGACTGTTGCGCTTCGAGGCGCTTAGCCTGACCTACAGTATAACGTCATCATGATTGTCCAGGGATGCTGGTGGATATAAAGCTCCATCCATCCATTCAGCCATCCATCCATCCATCCATCCATCCATCCATCCATCCATCCATCCATCCATCCATCCATCCATCCATCTGACAAATTATACATAGTGAATGTGGCTAATTACATATACTGGCTTCACAACAACTTTATATAACCATTACAAATATTTGTGACTTTTGATAGTCTCACCTTTTAAAAATTTTATTTTCTATGATTTCTATAAAAAAATATTTTTTAAAGCAGATCGGACTAATTGTTTTGGGGTTTTTTTTATTACCAACCTGAGCGCAAACACTTGTATTGTGTTGATGACTATCATTAACTACTGATTGTTGTGAGGAGGGCAACATTTATATTTATTTAAGAGTAATATTAATGTCAAACAAACAAAATGCTATGGGACCATCAATTTTATTTTTTTTTTTGCAGCTTGTCTGATTTTGTGATATCATATTTCAATCCTGATTCTTGCACTGATAAAAAAGATGTTAGACTGAGTAGCAATGCACCAGCTGCACCAGCTGCTATGCAGCACCTTTCTGTGACATTGTGAGTTAGAAAAGAAAATCAAGGAGAAAAAAATCCTTAAATGGATCAACTGCCAAAGAATGGTGGTTGTTAAAATTCAAATTGAAGATTTGACGGGGCTGCAGTGGATTAAAGCTAGGGCTAATGCCCCAGTAAAACAGGTTCAGCAACACCCTTCATTTTATTTATGGATTTTTCTTCCTTTTAAATTATGCTTTCTGAACCTCTGCTGCATCAGACAAAGAGAGGAATACTGTACATTTCACTATACTATATATTTCTGACAGCTATGGATAAATGTTGCTGTTCAGAATCTGTCTGTCAGAAGCTGTTTTAAAGTATTATCATGTGCTTATAAAATACATTTAATAGTTAAAGGTTAAACCAGTGGCTCTAATGCTTCAACTTTTGACTTTTTACAAATACATTGTCTACTTAAGCGCTTCTGTCACATGTCAGGTGTCTGAATTGCTGTCAGTCCCAGCAAAGACTAATATCCTGTCATGTACTTTCATTTAAGTAGCTTAATTTAAATATTACTGCTTCAGGCTTAAAACAGGCAAACAAATGACAAGTTTTCAAAAAGTAGGGGGAGAAAAGAAATACAAATGTAGGTAGCTACCAAAATATTGATCATAAAAATTCTTAGGTTTATCTAGTGAACATTTAAAGTGGACCTGAGGCTGGAATCTACTGGACAACATAACTTTATAATGAGTTATATTAAGCAAACTCTTGCTGACATGTTGATGCATCATCTTACAACTTATAAAACAATTACATTTATTTGCAGTAATAATTCTTCCTTGATTTTTTTTTTTTTTTGCATAATTTCATTGTTTTCTTTTAAAACCATAATAACAATATCAAAAACATGCACGGATCCTGTTTTTCCAGATGCCTCAGATTTCCTCCAGGAAAGGGAAGCAGGCAGCAGAGGGATGTGAGGCCTTCAGGTGTGAGTGGGAGAAATAATGACTAAACCAGAGCAGGTCGGCCGTGGATGACATCAGAGAAAATAGCCCAAGCACCTGAAATGTAGCTGGCAGGAGCCGGGTTTATTTCTGTCAGGCAAAGCTTCTGACTGCTGCCCCCTCTGATAGATGACTATTGTGTTGTTCGACCAGGAAAGAGAAGAAGGGGTGAGGAGCTACAAAAGGGGGGGTGTTGGCCTGGGAGTTTTCCCCCAGCCATATGAGCTTTTCCCTGGGGATGACAGATTTTCAGAAGCAGGGATGTGATGAAGCTTTGAAAGGCGGACGGGGAAGTTTTGGATTTTAGACGTGTCTAAATGTGTGTTGTGGGTGTGCAACAAAGTCCTGTCAGAAAAAAAAGCTGTAAATTATTTCCACATCCTCTCTAAAGATGCATATTTAGAAACTTGAATGTTATAAATTTAATATAAAGCACCTATTCAGCTCTGGCTTTTATAAATCCAACATAAATAAAGTTTATTGTTGTTGTGTGTGCGTGAGTTTGAGAGCACATGTGTGCGATCAGAGAGGTTAAAACAGGAAAACTCTGGCCATTGTGCACCAGTGACCCCTCAAAATCAATGTGACAGACCGGCTGATTGGCTGGAGGGTCCTGTCTCTCTGCACCTAATCCCTCAAGGTAGACCCTCGACCAGGCCTTCTGCGTTAATAAGTGTGTGAGTGTGTGTGTATCTGTGCTTGTATGTATGTCTTTCTACACCTAATCCCTCAAGATAGACCAAAGGCCAAGGGATGGGGTATTAGTGCAGTTACAGGGGGTCAGGCCTGTGTGTAAGACAGAGAGAAAGTATGAGAGAGCTTGAGTGTGAGCACTACTCCACAGTAGTCCAATTAGACTGCAGAGTACTGATGTAATTCTGTGGAACGCAGTCATGTGTGGAGGTAGTAGTGGGTTTGAGGGTTGGTAAAGGGGGCCGAATTTTAGGGCAGATTTCAACGGATAACCCAGTCGGAGCGAAATTAGATGCAGGCATCTGGATTTGACCCCCAGGCCCTCAGCGTGACCCAAGGGTCACTCAGGGGTCACGGGGCACAAAGCAGAGCATTGACCCTGCACAGGTCAAGCATGCAGGCAACTGAAAGGACGCCTTTGTGGGGCCTGGCATGCTCACTATTTCCCATGAGCACCAGGGGACTGCGTCTGCCCAGGAAACTGGACCGTAGAAAAGGCCAGACAAGGTGTATGTGTGTGTGTGTGTGTGTGTGTGTGTGTGTGTGTGTGTGTGTGTGTGTGTGTGTGTGTGTGTGTGTGTGTGTGTTGTTCCACATGGATTTAATGGAACCATAATTGATTTTTATTTGTATTTATACTTGTTTGTTTTATGGTTATCACTGACTAAAGGTCAAAGTCTGCCCCAATCTAAATGTATCACACGTTATTTGGAATGTGTTGGTTTGTTTTTGGAGAAACTTTCTCACAAAGTGCGAGGTTAAAATCTTACAACTCCAATTAAACCTCACTGAAGAATTGATTTTGCTCTGTTAAAGGGACAGTACACCAAAATAACCCACTATACATATACAGATATTACTATCTATGTAGAACGTTTTGGCTTGAGTTGACATGTTTAAAAAAACCCAGCATCACTTACTTCAAAAAAACATGACACATCCACTCCAGATAAGCAGAAACCTTGTAGGAACGATTTGCCTTAACAGGAAAAAACGTTTATCTGGTGAGATCCCTGTGATGGAATGGGATGTAAACATGAATGCCTTCTTGCCTGAGATTTAACATTAACTAGCTTAGTTATCTTAGTTAGCTGAAAGGTGTCTCTTATCCTAGACCGTGACTTCTGGAGAGCCTCAACATGGTTTTAATTCCCATTCAAACACAACCCTTCCTTACTTTGCAGCTGAGAAGTTACTACGCTGATGATACATTTCTAACTTGTCTGAATTTGTTTGCGTGTCAGGTAAAGAGACACGACTTGTATTTTTAGGTATGCCTGTGGTCATCGCTTGTGTGCATCTGTTAGCGCCTCCTTAATGAGCGCATGTACGCTGCCTGCAGTCCTGTGTGTGGCCCTAAGAGAGGCAGAGAGGAGCCCTCTGCTCCAGTAATCACATTTAATTACGAAGCAGCATTAGACGTCCTATGAATGGGGTTTTTTGACAGGCCTCTCACATAGAAATTGGCTGCATCCAGCAGAACATTGCCCACCTTTGTCCTTCCAGTCCCACTATATTCTATTAAGACTTTGTTATTTGACCATCAGCGGAGCACTGTGGTCTAGCACACAACTGCTGGGCTAATGCTGCACATTAAAAACAGCAAGGTAAGGAGAACAATAGCTGTTGTCTTGGCTGAACAGCTTGTGTATGCACCATGAATGAAGAAAATGGACCACACATTAGGCTCCATCCGTGATTATACCACACCTAGATTCATGGATAAAGATGTATATAATAAAGAAAACCTTGCATGTCTGCTTTTTCAAGGTTTTATACAAAAGTTTGTGAGAAGAAATTCCTTTTTCAGATTGCACCATCAAAGGTGATGCAGAATTTTGCAGGTTAAGAGAGAGAGAGATGTGGAGATGCATTGCTCAATTTGAATGCACAGCATGTGTGTCAAAGTGTTATTATTGACATCTGTCAATACAATTCCTTTTTTTGTTTCATTTTTCATTTAAGCTCTTATTATTATTCTAAACATCTGACATAACTGAGAGTAAATGGAGCCAGCTGCATCCCCATGAAACTTTAATGTTACTTTATTTTTAGATGAGTTACCAGATGTACTGTTGCAGTACTTTTTACTTTCTTCTTTATCTGCAGCTCCATAAGTGCAATGTGTGTTTGCGTACTAGTGTGTATGTCCCAATGTGACAACATGATGATTATTGATGATTATTTCTCCTCTAGCAGCAAACCAGATTCATTTTCTACATTAGTGTTGCTATTTAGAAAAATAACAACACACACACAGGCACAGACACACACGCACACACACACACCATGTCTGAGATAGCACCCAAAACTGACCATAAATCCAGCATGTTTTTAAAAGGCCAGACTCATAAAGAGAAAAGGTGACAGAGCAGCACTGATGGGTCAATATGGCCTCCATCCTCACACACACACACACACACACACACACACACACACACACACACACACTCGTGTCACATTTGCATGAGAATGCACTCAGTCACATGTGTGCATATTCTACCAACACACACAGGGCATATTGAAGCACATGATATACAGTACGTAGTGCTGTGTGTGTGTGTGTGTGTGTGTGTGTGTGTGTATTAATACACACACAGGAGCATTATGTAGTGAATGGTGTGTTTGACTGGAACAGAATGACTGCAGGGATTCATGCTGGCTTTCCTCTATTAAACTCTCCAATAAGGTCCACTGTGTGTGTGAGCGCTGTCGTCCCTACCCACCTCCGTGATCTACAGCCTGTGTGCACGTGTTTGTGCGTGCTAAACTCTTTCTCCACCATCCCAGTGATCTATAGCTCTGGGGGATTTTATACGCCGTATATGAACATTTGTGTGCATTTGTGTGCGTTTAAATCAATGTTTGCGAGCGAGCGTGTCCACATGGACGTGCAGCTGCATGCTCCACAGCACAGGTTTGCAATGGGTTTTGGGGTTTGGCACACAGAGGGAGGGAATTCCTTCATATTTGGACCGAGACAGAGGAGGTTCTCACTGGTGACTCCAAACTGCTGCAAACCATAGATGGGGAGCGATAATTTACAACCCTAGTGGGCTGCAACTGAAGGGGACTCAGTTAAGTGGTGGAAACAGGCCGGCCCGTATAGTTCCTAGTAATTGAAGCCGTTGTAGACCTGATCAGAGTTCAGAGCCAGGAGAGATGGAGTTAGCCCACGTTCTCCTCAGGCTCCTCCTTTGCTCCTTCCTCCTGGCGTCTTGAGCTTCTTGGCTAAAACATGCCTTTCATTAGAAACATGTATGATCCTCTGGTGCCAGCAGTTGTAGGATTTAAGGGGTGGCACTTATCACTTGAACAGCAGGTCCTTTACCCAACGTAAATTAGGATTAATCTTTTCCTGCTTTTTCATTTTATTATAGACGGAGCTGGGAATGACAACCCAGTAAAGTCTTGCATGATAAAAATCTAAAATTCCAGACTTTTTAAATGTGTTTGTGAAACACACTTAATGTGAAAGGAATTTTCCCAACCATGAAAAGGATTACACAGAAAAGACATGACAAGAAACAGACAGCGGTTTTGACACCGAAGCAGTGAGGTGAAAGAGTCTGGAGGTCTGGAGCGGACAGTTTGCCATGTTTGTATCCAGCTCAGTTCAACGTTTCCAAATCTCGTAAAAAAAAATATTTTTTTTGTAATGAAATAAAGATTTTCTCACAGTGTCTCTTCAGCCTCTTGGATCTTGCTATTGCGGAGGCGCAGAATGCAGCCAGATGAGAGGAAGGAGTGAACATGGAGGTTTCTGAGCTGTTCAAAGTTGATTTAAATAACACCAATAAAATATTGAATTTTTCAAAATATATATTTTTATCTTTGCCAATGTATCACGAATCACACCCTGCTTGGTTTCAGACATAATGTAAAATGACTTGATTTGACAGGTTGGTTCACCTTCATTTAAATAGTGTCTTGCCTTGCAGCAGTTTTTTTATTTATTTATTTTTTGCCACAAAAATTATTTTTCTTCTAAAAAGTCCACAGTTTTAAAGACTTCTTTGGAAACAATCTGTGTTGTATGGTGTAGGTTTTAGTAAACAGTCATTTCAGGACGTTTAGTCTGAAGTGGGAATAAATATCTAGTAAAGGTCAAAGGTCACATTCAAGCCAACATTATTATGTTTGCTTCTCACCTAATACAATGACAATATACAGCTGTTGTGTGTGTGTGTGTGTTTGCGTTTGTGTGTGTGTGTGTGTTTGTGTGTGTGTGTGTGTTCAAAACATGTTATTAATAAACAGGAAATATCTCTTCAAATACAGCACATATGACGCAAGCACACACACTCACCTGTCATCACAATAATGGGCTGATTGTCAGTTACGAATGCTAACTCAGTGCGCGCACACACACACACACACACACACACACACACACACACACACCTCAACAACATGTGTGCAGATGAATTTTTAAGGATTTTAATTCCAATTTTTTTTGGTCCTAAAGTGTTGCGAGGCTCACTCACACACTCATCCAGTCGTCTACATACTTTTCCACATTCTTCCCATTTCTTTTTTCTTAAAGGATATACTATCCTCCTTCCCTCGCTCCCTTTTCACATGCCTTCCCCGCCTCTACTTGTTCTCCCTTCCTCTTTCTTTCTTCTGTTCTCATCAAAATTCAGCTGTGTAATTCCCTCTCCGAGGACACCATTGATCTCTCCCCTTCCTGCATGTTTGAGGAACACTGGGCGGGCAAAGCAAGACAGCGAGAGGAGAAGGACGAGAGGAGAGGGATGACAGAAGTGAACTGGAGGGAGAAGCAGGAAGCAGAAGGAGAAAGCTGAAAAGGGGAGAGACGAGAGAAAAGGGAGGGTAAAGAAATGGAGGAAGGGGGAGAGCCAGACTCCCTCAATGGTGGCTGGAGAAGAAAAGACATGGGCTTTCCTCGTGATCGCATCTTCCGCCCCTCTTTTTGAAGCACATAGAGACAAGAGAGCAGCTATTTACTGGAGCCCGCACATAATGGCCACTTTTATTTACTTTCATCCATTTAGCTTCTGCCAAGGACTCTCTGGTGTGGGCCAAAAACAGAAACCCGAGGTGTTTTTTAAAGTATCAGAGTCCCCTCCCCTTTCTCTATATGTGTCTGTTCTTTATTTATTTACAGATTTTCAACTCCAAAACAGCCACAAAAACAGCCCAATGCAGAGGCGACGTGTATCTACTTGTCAACATGTGGACACATTTATAGATGACCTGCATTCAGTGTGTGTTTGTGTGAGTGTGTGTGTGTGTATGTGTGTGTCTTGGCCTGGGGACACACACACACCCCTGCTCTGCCATCAGAAAGGTCACCAGTCCCATCCAGGATCCGACGCAGCCAGATCTCTGTCCTGAGGCGGGCCTGCTGACCAAACCAGCTCCCAGAGTTCACTGCTGACCTTTTCCAGAGCTTCATTGCTACCAGACCTCGAACAAACTAGAGTTCATCAGAAGAATCAAGCTTTTATTCTGCCGTTCCTGAATCTGACTTCTCCCTAGAATTATAATATATGCCATACATGACATGTTGAGAGTTATTATTTATATTTTCCTACATCCAACAAACCATAAAATGCATAAAAAGGTCTTGAAAGAGTCTTTGCTTTGACTTCTCCAAATTCATGGAAACCTTTTTTCTTTTCATCTATTCTGATTTGCAAACAATTCTAAGAGGACTACTGATCACCATTACTCCTACTATTTATATTAATAACATAGTATTAACATTATTAATATTGTAAGTACAATTTTTATTTTTCTGAGCGTGTGTATGTGTGTGTGTGTGTGCATGTGTGTCAAAGTCATTCGAGTCCAAAATTCTAAGTGAATGCAATTTATCAACTATACAGTCTTCTTTTCATTTTTTGTGATAATACATTTTTCAGATAATCCAAAGGATTTCTCTGGATTTTATTGTCCAAAGAAGTAAGAACATTTTCATAACCCTTTAATCCTGTAGTTTATCTGGAACCCTCACTGCACACTGACATGATCTGGATTGCAGCCAGGATGTTGGAAATGTTAAGGTCATGAGAGGAAATTCATGTAATGTGACCATACCCTCCCTCTGAAAATTTAAGTGGGGGACAAAACAAACCTGGAAAATCTTTATTCATTCATTTATTTAAAAAAAATTGCTTGAATTCAGGCATCATCAAAATAAACATCAGACAAAGAAATAAGTAATGATGGTTTATTTTATTTGCTTATTTTTTCTAGTCAAATAGTTGCCACATTAAAATATATTAAAAACAATGGAGTTGGTCTGTATTACAGCCAATATATTCACGTTTCAGTTGCAGTAAACTGTACTTAGAGCCCTGAAAAACCTCAACACAAATACAGTACGTACTTACATTTAGATCATACTGTATTCATTTTTTAAAATTAATTCTTCGTTTTACTGTTCAAAGAATTGCTCATGCATTTTAATAACTCCTCAAACAGATGTCTCACATCTGCTGTTCAAGGACAAAAAACAAAATCTAGTGATCAGTCCAATTTTATTAACGCTATTCCCTAAATATTAG
>CM023626.1:7257035-7289535 GCA_013358685.1 Antennarius maculatus | reverse complement strand
ATTTGACTTCCCTCTAAATAATATGAACACTCGCCTTGCCTAAATTACATCATAAACAGGCTCATAAAAGAATTAAATATGATCAGCATGAATAAAATGAAATTATTTTCCTTAACCTTAATTTTATTTAAATCCTCGTGCCTCCCGTGTTATTTGCACGAGTAACAAAGACATTTGTCAAAACGTTTGGATGGTTTAAAGCTCACTTTTTCCATGTCACCACATAACTCTGCTTTTAAGCAAATCCATGTTAAGGACTAGGAATCTGTTCACAGCAGAATGTTTCAAATGAGCTGGTATTTTGTTTTCCTCCTTGTTCCACAGGTAAGACCTTCCATTCCTCCCTCCTCTCGCTGTCTCTTTGTAATTATTGTTTACACTGTTTACTGCTAAACCATTTTTTGCCATGTACTAATTTCACGCTAGACAGCCACAACATTATTCAGCATTCTTGCAATATGTTAAAATTGTAGATTCATTTTTATTTCATCTGTCACAGGTAACAATGCTGCAGTTTGACCTCAAACACACGCTGTTGGGAGACAAACCTGGTTATTTGACCAGGAATTTCCTGACAAAGGCGTGGACAGTTGCCCCTGCAGGACTAAATTTGGTAAATGTGGGCCTACGCATATTTTACATAACGATTCTGCCTATTATTGCAATTTCAGGGATCCTACAGAGTGAGAATGACGACCAATTTATCATTCATTGCGGTAAATCGCAGCAGAGACTGCATTTAATTGAGTCTGTATTGTATTTCGTAGCTGGGTGCCTTCTTGCTATAGGGTGGGGGATTCTCTCTCAGGCCATCCCAGTGCAGCGGGGGCTTAGGGGGGAAGGAGGAGGAGGAGGAGGAGGAGGAAGAGGAGGAGGAGGAGGAGGAGGAGGAAGAGGAGGAGGAGGAGAGGGGGGTCCCCTCCACCCCACCTCACCCCTCGCCTCTGTTTTACCAATCAACTGGTCCAAATGGAATCCTTCATGTAAACTCTGCTCCAAATTCGCACTCTAATAATAAATACATAATAACCAGGTTTGACGCGCGTTTTCTGCTCCGTTTGTAACGACGGGCAGCGAAATAAAAGAACTAACAGCTGCGTCATTCTCAGAACACAGTAAGCGGCTGTCCAAAGTTAATCTTTTTCTCCAGAAAAGTATCAAAGTCCACATCCGCATCCCTTATCAGACTGATCTTTACGAGTGAGAATGAATTCTATCATAACATTAAAGGCGTGCATTACAAGCGGAGCTGTGCGTTACTGCCTGTCCCTGATCGGTGCTTCTCCGTCGCTCCACTTCACCAACTCCTCCGCACATTTGCGTCTTTGTTTGCCATGTAATTATGGGAATCTGGACGGGGCTGCATGACGCCCATCTGAGCTGCAGGATGACCGTGCAGGACAGTAAATCAAGTCTTCGAGCGCGTTGCTTTTAGCGGAGGCCTCGATCGGTGGCTGGAGTCACCTCTGAGCGCCTAAAGCTGCGCACGGACGCAAAACGAGGCTGCGCTGCTGCGCAAAGAAAAACCTTCACGAAGGCGCCAAGAAGTGTGAGTTCTGTTTTTAATCGAGTCTATTTAGAGTTAAGAATGAATTAAGATTAACAGGTTTGTATGGATTACACACATGAACGCGAACAATAACCCATCACACACACACAAACACACACACAAACACACACACACACACACACACACACACACACACACGCACACACACACACACACGCGCGAAGCAGCTTGTTTGCCTTGCAAATTTTAAACAACTCTGATCGACCTATGACAATTACTCATGCACTGTAAATTTAAATGTGCGGAAATTACAATTTTATTGGTAAATATACGTCACAGTTGAAAATACCACGTGTCCGGTTGTTAATGAATTATTATTATAAAACAAAGACACGACCTAGAACAACATGCACTACATGCACTAGGTTCTGTCAATTAAAGAATAAGATAATAAAAAAATAACAAACGCTCGATTATGTGACGGAAAGCCTTTTTATGTTTATACAAATACACAACCCATAATTACAGGAGACCCCATCTGTTCTGACGGAGAATATATATATATATATATATATATATATATATATATATATATATATATATATATATATATATATATGTGTGTGTGTATGACTCTACATCCGCAAAATATTCCACTAAAGCCTTAAAGTTGACCACCCAGAATAATTTTTAAAAACGTGTTCATTTAATCTTTTTATGTAATTTTATTTTACTGTTTGTTGTTTCTTTCTTTGTTTGCATATTTATGTTTGAAATGCTTGCAGAACATTTTATTGAATAAAAAATACAGACAACTTTTGAGATTTATCTTTTTTTTATTTCATTATTTTTACAGTCTGTACGTGTTTATTTACAGTAATTAACATGTTATTAACATTTTTAACCAGTTATCAGTTCTGTGTGACACTTTTGCTTTTATTGAATTTTTAACATTTTACAGCAAATACGAGTATAACATCATCATTATATAACCCTCCTCCTCACCATCATTACTTAACAGTTGTTACCATCCTAAACTATATCAATGCAGTATTATATAAATTTAAACTAAGGTCTCATCTCTTATTCTTCCCGCCTGCTGGTTCGTTCATATTTTAGTGTTTCGGTCAGTCTGTGTCTTGTTATTATTATCGCCTAATCGTGCTGCCACAGTAAAGCTGGCCGTCCTGCTGCAGTCACTTTGAATTAACTTCACCAGTACGCCCACGCAAACACACACACACACACACACACACACACACACACACACACACACACACACACACACACACACACACACACACACACACACACACACGGTTGTATGGTTTGAATTTTACTCAAACACAAGTAAACAGACACACACGTTTCCAGGTCGAGTTGATTCCAGAAGGTCTGGAGATGATAGAAGAAAACTCGCAGTGATCGGAGAAAACAAAACGCTGCTTTCTATCAAAAATGTTCAAAACAAACAACTAAAACAGCGAATAAAATAATAAAGATAATATCTTTGCATTTTAATGAGACGTTGTATTACACGCTGGGATGATTAGTAGAACTAAAAGCGTGTTCTTCAAAGTGAGCAGACTAGTCCACTGTGTGTAATTATGTAAAGTAGGTCTGCTCCTGCAGCCACTCTGTAATTTAACACTGATCTGAAGTCGGTCGACTACAGAGCAACTACAAAGAAATTCCTTAA
Organism: Antennarius maculatus; assembly: GCA_013358685.1. Classification (NCBI taxonomy): domain Eukaryota; kingdom Metazoa; phylum Chordata; class Actinopteri; order Lophiiformes; family Antennariidae; genus Antennarius; species Antennarius maculatus. The sequence goes on along the minus strand of CM023626.1, from coordinate 7,286,326 downwards.
AATTAACATTTACAGTAAAATATGAAATAAGTGTAGGGAAAAAATGTAGAAATCGTGCTCTTACAACGAGTGTAAAATTTGCAATTCTGGAAATTTGTTTCTTTTGCATTTAAAAAGAGAAATTTTATTTCAACGCATTGTTTTTTTTTACATTAGTAGCAAATTGTTACTTTAGTTTTAGTTACAAAAAAAGGTCTGAAATAGTAAGACACACACACACGCACACACACACACACACACACACACACACACACACACACACACACACACACACACTGATGTGGGTCAATGATCAATTGATTGGTTTTACTGGCCTGCATTCCTGAAACATATTGCTTGTTTTTATGCATTTTAAATACATTTAATTTAAGTAATGTTATCTAAATTAAATATATACATTTGTCCCAAATTACATTCAAATGCAAGAAAACATGGAAATAATATTAATTAAAACTAATTCCATGCCATCTGCTCACTATCGCTCAAATACGTCTAAAATAAGAAATGTAAAAATAAAATCAAACCATATAAAATTTAATTTGCGGACTATCTATTTTTTAAGCGGTAACTTTTTCTTTTACCTCTAAATGTTTATTTATACACAATTCTATTTAAATTACAAAAAAAAAAAAAAAAATAATTTCTCACCTTGGCAACAAAGAATAATTTTGTGAAAACGAACAGAAGAACAGACGTAGTTTGATCCATTTCTCTTCGGTCCACGCCGCTCTGGGGCAGATGGAGGTGTAACATGAGAAGGAAGGATGGCTGCAGTAAAATAAATCTCATATGCAAAGAAGGCATTTGAAAATGGCGCCCTGCAGAAAAACGCCTTCGTGTCAGCGTTGGGAAGGAGGGAGCGAGGGGCGAAGAAGGGCGTACCCTGTGCGTCGTGTTACGCGCAATGGGGGCTATAGCCTCTGCCCCCGTGTCGGTTGTTTTATCTTGGGGTATTTGCCGGTGTAGCCTCAAACACATACCACCCCCCGTCTCCCTCCCTCCCGGTTTCGTCAACATCACGCCGGTACAACCATCAGAGAGACGCTTCGTGCCGTTACGCACCGGATAAAAGCGCCGTGCGCTCTGGCTTCCGTGGCTCCTCTACACCCCCCCCCCCTTGCCGCTTGTCTCTCCGAAAACAAGGACCTGCTTCCCGTTTCTTCCGTGACTTCGGCGTGAAAACAGATCAGGTGTGCGCACACACACACCGTTTCCTTCTTTGCCTTTCCGTGTCCGTCTGGTCCTGCGCTCCGGTGGCCGCTTTGGCGCAGAAAGGAACCGTTTCCACATCCAAACGCCGCCATTACGACAAGCAGCCCGGGTAACCGCGCAGACTAGCCAGCAGCTTGAGCTTCCAGGGGAGAGTTGTGGATAGAGGGGATCTGTCTCTCTCTCTCTCCCCCTCCCCCCTCTCTCTCATTCTCTCTCTCTCTCTCTCCCTCCTTCCCTCCACGGTGCAGCGGCAGCGAGGGAGAAGAAGAGAAGGAGGAGGAGGGAGAAGGAGGGGGAAGCCCACGCTGATAGCTGGGGGGATCCCCAGCGCGTTGAGCGTCTGTGTGAGTGTGTGTGCGTGGATGTGAGTGTGTGCATGTCTGTGTGTGTATTATAATCGTTGCTAGGGAATCCCTTCAGTTGTGTGAGGCAGAGTTTACAAGCAGGATGGAGCAAAAACACATCCTCTGCCAAACGAAATCAACGAGATTTTTGTCTTTTTTGTCAAAAGTAAAAATTATGAATTGTTTAATGAGTTGCTCTGCGTGTGTGTGTGTGTTTTGCTCCCGTTTGTTGGTGCATATCTGTGTTTGCATTCATAGTATTCAGCTACACACAGTGAAAGTGAATCAGGCTGCTTCATCCACCGTAAGGGAATTGATTCAGAGCAATGCTATCAGTGTGTGTGTGTCTGTGTGTGTGTGTGTGTGTGTGTGTGTGTGTGTGTGTGTGTGTAGTTACGGGTGGTATTTCCAGATAAATCACTCTCAGCTTGCAGAACAGTCAGTCCTCACCTATGTAAACGCACCCCTGAGGGCAACAGATTTATCTGCAAGAGGATGGTTCACCTCCCTTACTCACACACACACGCACACACACACATACACATCCCCCTTCCGCTTTCCAAGTTATCCCCTTCCCCTCAGCAGAGATGGATGGCCCGTGTCCCTTTTGCCTAGATGCAAATGGACTTTAACCCCAAATTAATGATAACTCCCCAATAAAGCCTGACAATGATCTGCTCACATGATGTCTCTCACACACACACACACACACACACACACACACACACACACACACACACACACACACACACACACACACACACACTGGCAGGCCTCTGAGTTGAGAAAACATTTGGACACATTGAAATTATCTGTAAAACATTCACGGCGAAAAGCTTTCTTATTTGACCGCACCACAAAAACACAACTTGTTGCAGTTTTCCTTTAATGACAATGAGCGAATTCATTTGTTTAATTATTGGATTTGCTATTCGCTGCTTCCTAAATTAAATCAAGCCCCGCTTTGAGATTTCACAAACCGCACACCCGCATTCCCTCCACAACAACTGAAGTCCCCCACCGACTGTTTCCCACCTTCCTTTATAACCTCTATAACACAGAAATATTACTCTGTTGTAATTCTATTTTCATAGTTATATGAGGACGTTTGAACTTTCCAGGCCTGTTGCACATTGTGCCAAGTGCATAAGATGATGACAGATGTAGGGGTTTAACATGGAGCTGGGTGCAGGAATGGGGATGTAGATATGATCCCCCATTAGCGGTGGCGCCATGCTGCTCCGCAACATTACCACGGCACTAAAATTTTATTTGAGCAGCCTGCTCTTTCAGGTTGATCAAGAGGAAAAGGGGGGCAACGAGAGAGGCTGAGCACAAACCCTGAGTACCTGGTATATTTAGGTGCAAGAGTGTGTTGTTTTATTTTGAGAATAATAAACCCACTTCCTGGATGTATACCTGTCAACCCGAAGCAATGAAACACCACCATTTGCTGCATGTCAGGGGCAGACAGCATTACCACAGATGTAAAAATTCATCTGGGGAAGAGGCCACTTGTTGCTGGAGATGACGATAGCCGGCTGGGAAAAAGGGAGAGGGGGTTGAAGGAGGGGGGTAGAAGAGGTGGAATAATTTCATCCAAGTAAGATTGATGCTTTAATGCATCTGCTTTGTGTAAAGTCCTCCACAACATGCCACATAAACATATCTGTCTTTATGGACCCTGCTGCCAGGATGATATTGGAGTAGAGAGGTGGTGAAGAGTTGGCAGTTCTGAAGGGGGGAGTATGTGTGCGTGTGTGTATGTGTATGTGTGTGTGTGTGTGTGTGTGTGTGTGTGTGTGTGTGTGTGTGTGTATGTGTGTAAGCAGCACATATGCAGCATTAGGCCTGTTCTGTTGTATACATTGTAGCTTTTTTTTTTTTTCTTAGTAGAATCAAATAACATCCATCAGGCGATGACAAATCCCTCCGGCCCTTGCGGTATCGAACTGGGACAACATATTTTAGTTCAGCAGTCAGGAGAAATAAATATCAAAATTATGCTAAAGAAATGAATAAAATAAACAGTATAAACATTCATATTAAAGTCACATTGATAATCCTGTTTGACATAAGAGTAGAATTCATAATTTTATAAGATATGCTAGTCTAGAACCTACCTCTACCATTTTTTCCCAGGTCCAGTGTCAGGTTGTCACCAAAGAAATACAAAAAAAAAGAACTTTTTCATTTATTTGCAACAAAAAGATTTTTTCCAACGTCTCTAATTTATATTTCAGGTGACAGAATACAAATAAAGATATGCTTCTAAAAAGTATCTCCCTTTTTTAAGAACAGGTATGGCTTGTTGCTGTAGAAATGAAAAAAAAAAAAAATCAAAATTACAGAAATTTTCAAATAGCAATAAAACACCACTCCAGCATATGGGTGATGTTGTTGCACTGTTTTTACTTTCTGGGACAACATTCAATACTCAAAATAGCAAAAGTTTTTTCTCCCTGAAAACCAAAAAGGAATTTGTTATTTAAAAAAAATATGTACATATATACAATCCTAAGTGCTAACTATAAACCCAAAATCCCCAAAATGCACAACTACATACTAAAATATTCACAGACAGACGATATTATACAAGAAGAGGAATAGAAAGAAAAACGATCTACGTCGATGGATTATCTCTGAGTTTATCAAACCAAAGAAAAATTAAAAATGTTTTTCACATTAGACATGATTACCCGCAATTATGAACTATCCAGTTGTTTTCAAATGTTTCTCACTTTTTTTATCAGCTCATAAAATCTTTCAGCTCGCTCTGAGTCCGCTGGTATCGTAACATTCACGCAGACGCATGATCACCAGAGGGTTCAAACACAAACTGTTTTTAGGTGAGAGGGCTGCTCTAGATGCATCTGTCTTTCCTGCTACTTCACCAGCAGCAGCAATGGTTATTAATGCATTACTGCAATTGCACATGTCTTCATTTACACAATACTGATAGTAATCCACACGTGGTTTTTTTCTGCTGCATTCTGCATTCAAATTCTCTTGTTACGTAAATGCTGTATTAAATGTAATATAACGATTTAGATTTTTCCTAATTGATTATGATTTACTCAGGATGGAGAGATTCCCACCATTAGATCATTTTACTTTTTAAAAAGAGTGATAGCAAGTTGAATCTGTTCAACTAAACTCAGATATGTGAGGTCTGAAACCTCTGCTGTTTTCTACATAATTCAAAAAAGTGAACGGACAGAATCCATCGGTCAATGTCCAGTTCTGTCGTTTCTTGCGGTGAAAAGGCTGATCTCCTGATGATGTTTAGATTTACCAACCACATCTGCACATTCCTTCGTGGCAGTCGGCTTTAGGCTTTGAAGCGAGAGACATTTGGATCTGACCAGAGGCTAAAAAACAACAAGAAAAGTAAAGGCAGCATTTAAAACAGCAGACAGAAGGGAAGGAGTAAAAGTGATTCGACCCTGTGGTGGCTTGAACTGATTGGTTCGGCGCTCAGTTGACCTCTGACCCCCCAGATGGGCCAAAAATGGCTTCTGACACACACTTCCCTTTTCTTCTAGGCAACAGCGACTGCAGAGATCACATGACTTTCCAGGCCCGCCATTGCCAGGCTGCGTGATGCTTGTGCAGATGTGAGGAGGGAAAAAAAAAAAATTAAATAAGAAAGAAAAGAAGGTTTTAGTGAAAGATTGGAAAGGAGAAAAAAGGCTAGAGGGTGACATGGAGAACAAGTAAACTCGTCAGCAGACAGCGAGGGTGGGGGGCATCACAAAGCTAGCTTTGTTTCTCTTCTGGCTGGTGCATTAGTAGCTGCAATAAAAAAAAGGTTAAAGAGAAGAGGATGGATGGATGGACACTGGCACAGAGTGGTAAATGGCCTGGCATGATGGTTAAGAGACGTCTCTGTCTGCTGCTTCAGTGCTGCGGTTTAATGCTGCTTCACAGAATATGCATACATGCCATAACTCCCATAGAATGATGAAGACCTACATGGCAGAATCCAGATAAAGGCACCACTGTGCGTCCAGTGACGCAACACTCTTTTATGAGTGATGCACATGAGAGCATAGATGAGAGAATTTGACGCTCTGGCAAGAAGTCCTATCCCACGATGCTTTGCTCACACTTTTGTGGCTGCCTCTGTCTCTTATGCAGCTATTCTCACCTCTGGGGCCACTGGGCCTCTATAAACTTGAAGAAGTGCATTATTATATGTGTTTCTCTGCAGGCTTGTGTGTGTGCATGCGTGTGTGTGTGTGTGTGTCTGTGTGTGTGAGAAGGTGAGTGGATGTATGCAGCGCACTCCTCTCTCTCTGGGGCACACAACGTCTGTTCTCCAAAAATCACATGACAATGTAAACTGCAGCAAACCAGGAACCGTCTTTAGGTGCGGTGGCACCTAGAAGTGTTTTCCATTTGCCGAAGAGGAGTTGGCCTCAAATTGGAACCAGAAACAAGTTTAGCATCTGATTCTTAACCTTCCACAGCTGTGTCAAACACACAAACTCGTATATCAGGGGTCCGCACACACAGGCATGCGGTGGACTCTCAACAGACTTAAGGGTGAGCATCTGTGTTACACAACAGCAAATAAGAAGCATCACATTTAGAGAGAAAATGTTAATCGTTAGTCCATGTGCATCAGTATCATCATATGAGAATGGCATCGTGACTAAAAAACATGCCAAGTGCTCCAAAGAACAATTAATCTATTGTCTGCCTTGCAGCGGCTGTGTTTGCTAATGAATATGACTGTTGATTCCAGTGAGCATGAGTTTGCCCGTAATGACACCTCAGGAGATTGTAGTTTATTTAAGATGTTCTCACTGCCGAATGCAAATCATGTTTTCTGTTAAAGAAACACGTTTTTTTTTTTTTTTAAATCCTGTTACTTTGTTCCAACAGGTGCACATATGCAACCCACATGTGAAAGAATCCAGGAGTGAAAAAAACCACCTGATACCACTGATAGTATCTCATTGAGTTGTGTTTACACAACACATCCTGAGTGTGGAGCAGAGAAGGTCCAGGCTGGCTATGGGTTCATCTGTAAACTGGCTTTGTTTGGGATCATTCTAATGAACAGGGAAGGGTTGCATTTCAGTCTGCAGGCGACAATTCCAAAGCAGTGGGATTGCCCTTCATCAGAACTGAAGTAGATGGATGAGTGATGGATGGCAGCTAACTGTTGGGTCTAAGGCCAGCTTGTATATGCAGTTGAAACTTTGGTTGAAAGACGAGGACCAGGGGCACCGCAACTCTGATAAGAAGTAAACTGCAGAATTTTAATGAGATTTTACTGAATTATTTCCAACATTTCCAATTTAGTGTCATTATTCATGAAAACAGGATGGAGGGTGGAGTTGTTTCAAAGTTTTTTTTTTGGTTTTTTTTTTGAGTGACAAAAGTTTGTTGCGTAAACTGTCAAATGTTACTCAAAATCGTAAAAACACTCACAAATATTTTTCCTGGAAAATTTAAGCAATAAAAAGGCTCTATTTGATGATTTGGATATCACTGGTTGCCATGGTGGAGAAGAACTTAGTAACAACTAAAAACATCGGATTAAGCTTGGGGCAAGGTAAATAGTATTTTGAAATGATAAACACACATGACATAGTCATGCAATTCTGCAAAATGTAATATTGTGATATAAATATTGTGTAATACTTCTGCCTTGAAATAAAATATATGATAATGTGTAAGGGGAACCAAGAATATTGGAAACATTTGTTGTCCTGACTTTACTGATGATGTGAACGAGGGTTTGAATACATTTGTGAACTGCATAGACCACAATGCAACATTAGAGACATTAATAAAGGTAAGTTCCTGAGTGGGTGGGGATGGTAATGACCCTCCCACTTCCCCTTCTCATAAATCTTTTCAAAGGCAAAGCCAAACCATATTGGAAGGATTTATGTTTGTACTGTTGCTTTTGGTCTTGAGAATGGTTTCTCTTCCTTAGAGTTGTGATGAAGGCACCAACGGTTTGGAAAACTCCTGACAGAATTACTTTAGCTTTGTTGAATTTGTGTAAGTGGATATGTGTAATCCATATTTCTTGCTCTAAAAAGGAAACATCTGGTGTCGGAGTCCACCGACCTCCAAAATATATAGGCTACCTACTCTGGAAAGAAGTTGCATTTTAATTATGAGTTTATTGTGCCGTTTGGATTATTAGATTTTCAGTGTTTTGTTTCCACAGCAATAATTCATACATTTGTCCTATAGAAAATCCAATCAGTATCCAATCCAATCAATAAATAGAAAATTATATCTGGAATAGACTTGTGTTAATTCGTTTAAGATGAAAAACAAGTCAATTTTGCTAATCTACTTGTACTAGAATCGTAGTATGAATGAATGAATGTATGAAATAGAGTTATGTTATGTTGTTTCTGACTTCATTATGACTCTAAATGGCATTTGTTTGAAATGTAGTTTTTCTGGAGTTGGACAGAACATCCAGTAAATCTTTGCGGACTAATTACAGCAGTTATTCTAGCTGATGTATGGGGTGAATTTCCACCGAATTAAAAGAAATTGATGGAAACCTGTTCCTCATTTTGAGACGCCCTGAAGCAGCCCATCGGGGCGCCTGAGGTCCACACACCCCAATTTGGAGATCCTCCCTCCTCTTCCTCTCTACACAGACCTATGAGGCCTTTATGACGGACGCGGTGAGGCAGGGGTTAAAGCTGTGGTGACGTGGTGCTCCTGAAGCGGTGACCCACGGGGGCAGCCGGTGGGGGCTGCAGCTGCAGGGGCAAGAAGAGGAGAAAGCTGAGGATGAGGTTCCGTTTGGGAAAGAGGGAAGAAGAACCGGCGCGTTTCTGTAATTATCTCCAAACTGCAGCTCTTAGACTCCGACGCTTCCGCATTCATGTCCAACCTGCGGCTCATTTGCTTTTACGCGTCTTCAGTTTATAACGCCTTCCCGACTGGAAACCGTGTGTGTGTGTGTGTGTGTGTGTGTGTGTGTGTGTGTGTGTGTGTGTGTGTGTGTGTGTGTGTGTGTGTGTGTGTGTGTTTACTGCATGATTGTTTGCAATCATTTCTTTGTCTCTTAAGTCCAGAGAGACACATCGAGGCAGACTGAGTCCCTTTTTTGTGGAAAAGAACGGGGAGATAAATTCACTTTATATCTGGTGCTTTTGGAGACGATCAGGGGCTGCAGGGGCAAACGCTCAGAAATGTCTCGGACTCTTAACGGCTGTGCTAAATGTTTATAGAGCTCTTACCCGTGTGTGCAAGTCAGTGATAGCCTCAGCCAGCCGACCGGTCATCGTCAAAATAAAATGCGTCTGAAACCCAGGAGTGGACAGAGGCCTGTCTGTGGCGCGCATAGCAGGCTTTAAACTACTTGTGATTTTTAAAAGGTGGGTAAACTTTGACCTTCGGGCGATAATTACGGCTACCATTTGGCAAACAACCGCTACTATAAACAAATATCAGCGGAATTTGTCAAGAATCGGACTGTTCCTCTGATGGAACAAGAGTTTTGACATCGCGTACCTGCGCAAACCGAACACACGCTGAGTGATTATTCCAAACCTCATTGTTCACTTTGACATTATGTGTGAATTCAGAGTAATCAAAAAGTCGCATGTGGACAGAGTGATGGGCCTCCTCTTCCTCCTCCTCCTCTTCTTCCATTCTGTTCAACACAATCACAAACTAAACGGCATTGGTCACAAAATAAGTGTGTGCATGTGCGTCTGGTAAGAACGTTGTGTTTTCTATCTTTGGTTGGGGGATGGAAAAGGGTGTATAACTCACAAGCTTGCTCAATGATGTCCCTTTGCCCCCTCCCCCGATTTAAAAGAGAAAAACACAGAAAATTCAAGAAAGCTCAAGAGTGAGAGAGAGAAAGAGGGAGTTTCTGATTCAATTTTAGGTTTAATGTCAGCGCTCCGGCTCAACCGAGGGAGAGCGAGGACGCGTCATCCAGACAGAAATTTGTTGTTATACAGCTTTTTTTTTTTTTTTTTTTTTTTGAATCACACATACAGGAGACGGAGCTTATGTGGAAAACCCCTCGGTGGATAAATTCAGCAGACAGCCAACTTGCAAGGAAACGGAACGCTATTTCAGGCCGTGCGTCTGAATGCGTGCTGATGTGGATCAAGTAACGCGCTTTCTTTTATTTCTTCAGAGTTGTCAAGTTTTTGGTAAGAGGGATGATTGTTTGCGATTGTTTATTATTTAATCTTTATCCATAAATACATTGACATGTTAATTTCATATATAGGTTTTTGTATTTTTGCTCAGTGTTTAAACATTTTCATCATAATTCATCCTGAAAGGACTTTAAAAAAATAATAATTAGCTGCTTTATTACGGAATTTTACTCTCGAAGTTCAGTCTTAATGTTGTTAAAAGACTAAACGGCTATGAAAACTTTTCAATCCCGGATATGTATTGATCTATGGCTCCATTAGACCTACAGCATGCTGTTTGATTATCGATTTATTTGATTATTTATCTATGTGGACAGGCGTGGTTTCCTGTGTAGGGAACTTTATTTTTTAATTAAGACCTACGTCTAAAACAGACAAAAAAAGTTTGAGTAATGCGTTTTTTACTCCCCCAACGACTTGATAAACGTGTAGTAGTTATAATTTAGATTTCATCACGCTCATAGGGCAACATCGACAAACCAAAAGAATGAAAACTACATTTTTTAAAGGAAAACCTCGATGTCCTTCAGGATCATTTTAACGGTTCACGGTAGACTGTGTGTCAGTCGGGGCCTGGGGTGGGGGGGGGGGGCATGTGCCATTCCACACACGTGCACACATTCACACACAGGGTCCCCACCCATGTAAAGTTGATCATCTCCACAGTTGGCTGTTATAGTTTGTCAGGTTTACTTGTGTTATTAAGTTACACGGTAACGGGGGTACTGAGTTACTGTCGATCTACACACACACACACACACACACACACACACACACACACACACACACACACACACACACACACACACACACACACACACACACACACACACACACACATCAAAAGCTTTGCCAACACTGTTGGCCATATAGCCATCCATGCGAGATGACACGCGTCTTTTCCAGGTCACATTTCTGATTTGTGACTTACTTTGAGAGAAGTGGCACTAACTACAGCACAAATGCGCTCGACGGTTCTCCTGTTCAGAGAGTGACGAAACCTAACAACTTATTTTACCTGACGTAAAATAGACCGAGCATGCTTTCACAGAAACGGGTCCAAATCGTTATTAAAATTCAATTTGTCGTATTTTGTTAGAGTCGTGAAATCATGAGCACTAGTGAACTACTGTGCGCTCAAAGTTTCCTGAATTGTGCGTCTGAATGTCCACATTAACGCTTTAGCTGCGGAAATTAAAACAATCGCCCTCTTTGTGTTCAGAATGAAGTTTAAATTAAAAACCTGTATTACTTCTTTTTTTATTTTATTTTAGAGACAGCACACATTAAACATCAACCAAATGATACCTAAAATTTTGAAATTCACCTTTAAATATTACAATTTGCAAACATTTTATTTTATAACTGTACTACTAATTATTCAATTAATATAGGACATTTAACTGGTTTATAAGTTTGAGAGTTTAGCTTCAGTGTGATCAGCCAGCTTCACACTCTCATGGGTTGCATGAAGCGTCAAGTCTGTTAAGAGAAGATCCAAATCCAAAGAGGTGTTCTCTAATTTTGCTAAATGGGTTTAGTTAATTTAACAAAAAACATGGTAAGAATAAAGAAAAAGTGTCAACCATAAATAGATAATAAAAAACATTAATTTTCTGTAAAAGCCTAAAACATTTTGATTCTAAAATTAGAGTTCAGAGGCAGGTACCTCAGAAAAACACTAAGCGTTAATTACTCATCAATTATAAGTCAGGAAAAACCTTTGTTGTTAAGTTTTTGTTGAAGAATCAGTAATCTTTTAAATGATGAATGATGGATTTGGTTACCTGACCTACTGACCCCATGGCCCATAGGCCTACAGGAGACGCTCATTATTAGCCTAAACTTAACATTTCCTTTCAGATCTTCATTGTAGAAAAAGTCTGAGGGAGAGAAGACGATTGAAATCTTCTCTTCTTCAACAAAATGGATGGATGAAAGTGTGAGCGCAGCACCATCATGCACTACACGGAGAAGTAAGTGAAATTTGGAGGGATAAATCGGCCACTAGGTCATCACACATCAGGAAATAAGTTCACATCCATTCATTGCGTTTGTAATAACAACATTTCAATTGTTGCTCAGATGACTGGTTGTTAAGATTCAATTCTCCTCCCTGCCTGAATATAAAGTACACATAAAGATATACTCCAACCACACACAGCGTGACACGCCAGGGCTGTTTATGTTTAAATGGTAATGATAATTAAAGCCTCCACCTGCCTGTTTAGATGGCCTATAAATAGATGCCAGCGCTTTCATATCATCCATACAGGCCTATAGTTACTGTCAGATATATAAGTATGCGACAGGCACTAATTTGGTGCCTCCATCATCATCATCATCATCATCATCATCGTTGTCATCATCTTCTTCTACTGCACTATCATGATCCTACACATGGTAGCTCGCTTTTTGTCGCTTTGTTTTCCAAGTCAACTCTTCCTCTGTGCCTGACCCGTTGAGAGGCCCTTTTCAGCTTTCTGTCAGGGCGATCAGAAATAGCTGCATCTCTCCTGCGCCCACGAAGAAGAAAAGGTCACGTCTCCCCCCCCATGCACTCAACTTCTTCTTTTACCTTCGAATTCTTCTTCGTCTTCTTCGAGATCGCTGTGACGTCTCCCCCGGTGGACGATGGTGTTTGGGTGAAGGCATCACTAGAGAGTGATCCCACATATCTGCTTAGAATGGAAGGGTTGCTCTGTATGGAGGGTCTCCCGCAGAGACAGCTCCCTGTTTGAATTCCTTTTTTTTTTTTTTTTTCCTCAAATAGCTCCACTGATACGTTCAAAAGTTTACTCAATTAATTTTAGGGCTGCAGTGGGTGTAGTATCCCAGCCCTCCATCGACTTTTTAATGCGCGGAAAAGCTTATTCACCTTTTTTAAACATGGCCAGAGTACTTGCGTCAGAGAGCATATCCAGCGATCCAGACAAAACCATGATTCTGCACAGTTCTGAAGTGGAAACGACTTCTCATAAATTATATTTGGCCTCGAAATGAATTTGTTGTTTATTTTGTAAATTAATGTATTTATTACTTTATTTAGTTGTGAACACTCTAGCAGACGCACTAAAGCGCGCCGTGGCTTGGGTTGGCCGGCTGAAGCAGCTGGAATGGGGCCGGTAAGAGTGGCTCCTCGCGGCGGAGGAACACTCTCACACACACCGGTCGGTCTAGTCGTGTGAGGGAAGAAAGGGGGAGTAAAAAAAAAAAAAGGAAGAAGCGAGAGAGAAGGAGGCGACGAAGGGAAGGTGGAAGGTGTCAGAGACGCTTCATTGCATAGAGACAATCCGCGCGTAGGACCGGTCTGTTTCAAGAGCAATCAGTCAATCCGCATTAATTACCCCCCCTCCCTCCCGCCACGTACACACACACACACACGGACACACACACACACACGCACATACAGTGAGTTATTGCAGCCTGACGCGCACGCGCATCCGCGCGCTCCCCGTCACCTCATTTGGGAGCTTGCTCTGGCTCAGGGACCAGAGGGTTTGTGTTATGCTTTCTCTCCTGCAACAATCACACTCTTCCGCACGGTCACACACACACACACACACACACACGCCCCACCCCCATTTTTATTGGAAAGAACCAATAAAAATCAAACTTTTCTTGTCACTAAATAAATTAAATTCAGATTTCTCATTTAAGTACTGGACCCTTCTTTGTGAAGCAGTAGGATTCTTTTGTGTCCCATTGGACCAGGGCAACACACATCACTTGTACCACTTGCATTATTGGGGCACACATTAAAAATAATTTATATACTGTGTGTGTGTATATATATATATGAACATATATATATATATACTGTATATATATATGAAATATATATATATGATATGAATATATATATATAAAATTCAGGAAGGTGTTTTTACAATGAATTTAATATGCTCACTTTAGTGATATTTTGGTTTGAGTCACATGCGTATTATTTAATTTTTTATTTAATTTAAAATAATTTTATTCCACTGCTCACATGAAATTCTCGTTCCTCAATTCACTCTGTTTATAGGGTAGACTATCCGTCGCTGCAGGGTCTCCTTTGTCCAGCATGTTTTGTTGTTGGGGGGGGGGGCTGGACCAAAAGCGAGTGACGCTTGGCTTTAATATACATGGACATCAGTTGGAATAGCCTTCATATACTTTATGAGGTGCATGTTCGCTGTTGTCATCTCTGGACAAATTCAGCTGGAAGGCTTTGCTTGAATGGATTTTTTTTCTGCGTTTTTGGTTTGGAGAATATATATTGTTTTCTTTCTTTTCACAAAATGAAAATAATAAACTATATCTATTTCTGTTTTCAATTAATAGCATATTTTTTAGAACTGATCTTCTATCTGGCTGCTTAAAAACGGGAGTGTTTTTTTTAATCGTGTAATAGTTTTTAATATATATTGTAGGTCAATCACCTAGGCGCAGCAGAGAGCAGAATCGAGCCGGTGAATGTATTAACTTTTAAGGGAGAAAATCGTGTAATTTTGTTTCCCTCTTCCACCGTCTCGTTTGTCGACAAACTTTCCCGTCTTCATAAAAAAAACGAGCCCCGTGGAAGCAGAGCAGTGGCTGTTTTCCGGTTCTTGTTGGCGTTCATTCCTCCATTTTCCAAATACTAAATTGTTAGTGCACCATTCTGCGAATCTGGCTTCTACATTTAATCCAACGTGTAACTTCCTCTCTTTTACCGTATTCCCTTTGATTTAGTCACTCTTGACTCTCCTTTTGCTCTGGGGCCAACGGGGTTCGCCGTGGGGGGGCGCCTTGAAACCGCCCCTCCTTATCGCCTTTCATCGTTCAGCGCGGGGCCGCCTTGAAACCGCAGGGGCAGTAATTGCTTTTTTCAGGCAGCCCAGTGCGGACTGGCCAGCAGCCAATCAGAGCCTTGTTTACATTCGGTGATTGACAGTACTCTGGCAACGTGCCAGCCAATCAGAGGCCGCATAGGGCTGAAGCCCCGAGTTTTAACCCTTTGCCTCCACTTATAAACAAACCTGGATGGGAATATTAGCCTATATTAGCTCATATATTTCGACAAGGAAACACACAAGCCCATATCCTTCCACTTTTAATTGGCTAAATTAGTGAACCATGCGCGAGGCTAACCCCAGGGACTGTAATGCTTTCAAATTATGCAGTGATTCAATTTGCCCGTTTGAATGTGTTTGTGTGTGTGTGTGTGTGTGTTTGTGTGTGTGTGTGTGTGTGTGTGTGTGTGTGTGTGTGTGTGTGTGTGTGTGTGTGTGTGTGTGTCAGGGGAGGTATGTGAGAGACAGGTAGAGACATACAGTACATCCATAGAAAATATATTTTAGCCTATATTGATGGGAATCTTCTGCGTCTCTTCTAACTGATATACAGGACATAAAATGAACAAACTTTATTAATCTGTACTTTTCTTCATAATAGCCAATGTGAGTGTTTTTTTGTTTTGATAAATTCCTTTTGCTATATTTACATGTGGATAAGGTAGAAATGCAGCAGCATTTCATTTACTCTACAGAGAAAAGAACGAAACTCATCCTCCAATCATCCACTAGATTTATTAGTATCCCTGTCGACATATTTTCTGTATAAAACGTACACTTAACAATGTGCCAATTATGCCAATTAATTAGGCCTATAGGTGCTAAATTTATCCTAACATCTTAGTGCAATGTGCCATGCCTTGCAAACAACACCCTAAATGTTCAATAAATCAGATACAGAATCTGCAAATAAGGATTTATTTAGCAAAACACGTGCAGTGGGGCGAGAGAAAAAGCGGAGCATCAATAAAACTATCACATCATCACTGTCACATAGTAAAATAATGAAACAGTCAGAGCGCATGAGGCATTTGAACTGCAGTGGGATCACACAGAATAGGGTAGACGCTGTTTGCTCTCCACCAGTGATCAGAAAGTGCAGGCAGCGCCGCACGGCTCCGACTCGTCTCGTCTCCGCGCACCGAACAGCGCCGAGCTGTGCCGCCTGTCTCCTCACATTTGCTTGTGCACGCAGTGCGCCGAGGGCTGCAAATCAAACGCCCGCCGTTTCGCTCCACGGCTCTGGCTGCTTCCTCATTGGCTGGGAGCGGCAGCCAATAGCAACTCGTGTTTACCGTCGAAGGGGGTGGCGATGGGGAGGTGGGAAAGGGCAGAGTGGGGTGGGAGCAGGGAGGGTGTGTGTGTGTGTGTGTGGGGGGGGGGGGGGGCTCACAGGCACGCTTTCACATTGTCGTTCTCAAACCAATAGGCCTGCGCGTTCACCCCTCCCCGTGCGCGCACGCACGCAATCACCCACACACACACACACACCATCCCCCCCCCCCCCCGGCGTGTCTGAGTCTCCGGCTGCCTGAACGAGCCTCGATTCACTACAAGCCTGAACTTCTACGATGCGTCTCTTCCATACCTCAACTGACTGCTCAGCACAGTCTGCAGCAGCGTAGGATGTAATCAATCCCACATGTTTCACCTCCGCGACTCGGGGATTTTCACTTTGAATATTTTTCTACTTTTTCTTTCATTATACTCTTCTCGCCATACAATGGATATAACTTACCAGTGAGTAGAAAATTATTTTTTTTGGCTGTCTTTTGATGTCTTTAACCATTGTAGCGGATGTCGATTTTAGTTGAGTGCTGCGTACAGTAGAGGACAATCTAAATTTACTATTTAATTTAAATGAGAATCTATTTTTCCAAACGTTCCGCTAGTGTTTATTGTCACATATGTAGGCTATACATAAAAGGCAACGCAATTTTAAATAAACCGTCCATTTGATAATTATAAAATTGCAATTAAATCAACACATCTCACGTTTTGACATTATTTAAAATTATTTAATTTGGCCACATCGGTCCAACTGTTGTCGCTACTGGTGTGGATGTCTGAGCTGTGGCGATATGTGTGTGTCACTTTTTGATCTGACCTCTCTCCACAGCCAAATTACTCCATTCGGAGAACTCGGCTGTTTCAGTCACACGCTTTTCAGGGCGCTTCCTCACATCTGTAGTTTTATAGATAATAAATTACAGATTATTCTTTGTTAGTTCACAGTTGTGTGTTTTCGCGTATGCGTGTGTGAGACGGAGAGGGAGGGTGGTTAGTTCATTGCAAACTGCAGCGCTGCACCGCATCGCCTCTCGGTATGAAGGCTGCACAGACACCGAGCTGTCCTCGCCTCTGCCGGGCTCTGCCTCTCCTGCTCAGCCGCCATCCGACTCTACGGGTTTATTGTCCCTGTTTTGCTTTGTGATTTAATTTTATTGCAAAATTGTTGCAGGCAAAGAGTTGGCCCCTGAATCCCAGCCACTTGTGGGTTCATTTTAAATCCCTTTTATCTTTTGTCCTAAGGTCATCCTATAAATGATTGAATAAATTTCTTTTCAAACTGCACAAAACGTACTTTTTTTTTTTATCATTTAACACCTCGAATGCACGAGACCTGAAAAGCACAGTTATTCACGGATTTACTGCCTTTTGTTCCAAGTAATATTGTATTGGTTAGATGGATTTTCGTGTGTGCGTCTTCGCGTCTTTAGGAGGTGTGTGTGTGTGTGTGTGCGCGTGTGTGTCTACGTGGAAGGCCATCAGACTTCACCCTCCTGAAATCTTCACACACACACACACGCACACACATACACACACACGCACACACACACACACACACACACACACACACACACACAGTGCAGCAGATCCAAATGATCATTTCCCCCCCAAACTGTTACGCGCGACCTGCTCACGTCGTTCTGTTTGCGTGGCGTGCGATAACATGGGATTTAGATTCAGGTTGTTAAATGTAGCCTGAGTGGCTCTCTGTTGACGTGGAATGTAAACACCGTGGACGTGTGTTTACGGTCTGAAAATTTAAAAACGTATAGACAAATGTCAGACGAGAGTGGTTTATGATTGATGTCCCGTAGAGAAGGGCCATTGTTTCTCACAGCCTCGGGGACAGGAGAGAGTCCATTTTCCCTTCCTTGCCAGTGCGCGTCCTTGCATTTTTCTCCCGTCTTTATCCCGATTATTCCACTTACTGTATATTTTGATGTAGTCAGGGGTGATGGGGTGCTTTTCACTAACAAAATGGAAATTATCAAAAGGCTCTGCAAGAGCTGAGGGAATTTGTAGACCCATCCCCAACACAATGTGTAAAAAGTTGAGTCTTTGAGCAGCTTTGCGTGTGAGCGAGTGTGTGCGCGCGTTTTAGATGACTTGAATATCCAATCCAAGCGTATGCAGTCTATATTCTCATACACTTCATAAACCCCTGGTCCACCAGAGCATTTGATATTTTCTTTGTTCCTTTATCGTTGATTCCTGAGAGGTGTGATCAGCATCTACAGAGCGCTAGATGGACGTGCCATGCATTGAGAGGCCCAATAGATGGACTGCTGAGGTGTGTTTGGCGAAAGCAGCCACTCAGCTCTCCCTATCTGCGCGTCGCATGGAGCCATATTTAAGTAAATGACCTAGGCAATACATATAAAGTTCATGATTTCCTAGTCTATTTCACTGTTTATTGCCCCGCTCTTTCGCACTGGGGCATAAAGGTGATTTGATTTGTGTTTGCGATTACATTGTAGGCAACATACCGATGCGTTTATTTGTGTTGCATAGACGTATGGTGTTTACCATTATTGGGGGTGGGGGGTGGGGGTCTACTGCTGTTGGCTCCCTATAGGAATACTTTGATAGCCATTGTCACGAAGAAATAACCATACAAACAAGAACTCTGGTTGCACCATTACCAAAAGGATAAACATTAAATGCAAAGTTAGATGGGTGCAAAAAAAAAAAAAATCGCCAGTAATGTCAGCTTCAATTTCTAAAAGCCATCAAGTACTATTGATCCGAGACAAACGGGTGTGTGGGGGCTGTTTATTAATCTCATGATTCATAGTTTGATTTAAATAAAATCAAGGAATATCCGCAATCACGTGTTAAATTAAATACAGAGGATGGGATCTTAAGACAACTAGAAGATCAAACTTAATACCTACAGTGTACATTTACTAATCGTGGCCGAAGATGTTTTAATGTTAGGGAACAAACTTAAGTCTCCATAGTTCAGGGTAAAAATCTGTTAATGTCCAGTCGTCTAAATTCTCAACAGTTCGTCCTTCAGTGAGAAATGCTTTTAACCAGTGTGAACTCTTCCATGCACCATTTGTTTGTACCTGAGCCAATCCTTCCATTTCAGAGCTATTGTTTTTGCTGCTCAAGAAATCGTCCTTATGCGTTATTTGCATTGTATTTGGTCACGGGATAAAGAGGAGGAGGAGGTGGAGGAGGAGGTGGAGGTGGCATGGGCTCTCTTTGTAGGCCAACATCATAAGGAATGGCAGTCCAAACCAAAACTCGGTTCATCTCCCTTTCAATCTACAGGACAGACTCTCCTCACCTTCATGATCTTGACATAAACCGTCCATAAAGGAAATTTTTTGGACGAAGCATTTGAGAATAATATAGAAATGTAGCCTTTTCAGACGTATTTGTGAACTTTGAATTGCTTTAGTACATAATGGTTGTTTGTCTGTGAACAGCGACTGTCCCTCAGCCTTTTATTCGGCTCTACATCCCTGCTTGGCTCATTATAGTCAGCGCTTTGACGTGTCTCCTGCTCTCTCTTTTGTAGGACATGACGGGGACTCAGTTTCTGCCCTGTAAAGCCAAAACTCCGCTCAATGCGAGGGGAGCCCGAAGTTCATAAAAGGGATTATTTGCATCTGGGTGCCTGAGTCCTTCGGTGCCTCTGGATTTTACTTTGGATTTGGGATTTATCGGTTCCTCTCAACAGGATGGAAAGCCGAGATTTCGCTCCTCCGCACCACCTCCTGACGGAGCGGAACGCGTTGGTTCACAGCGCCGCGTCTCGGATGGCGCCAGGCGGCCACGGCTCTGTGCAGCACCCCGCTCACTTTCAGCCTGGGAAATATTATTCATCCCACCTCTCCATGGGTCCGCACTCAGGTCTGTTTCGAATGCAGCTCTTTTCCTGTGTATAAGTGACATGCTTTAAAAAAAAAAAAAAAAGTCAGCTACTGTCTTTTGTCTGAGGCACATGTTCTCCATAATTCAAACTTGGGACGCTCTTGGGGACGAGCTTGAATTTATTGTGGGAGGAAATTGCTTAGATTTTGCGCAAATATTTTACTCCTTTTTAATGAGCTGTTTATGGTATAGCTACTTTCTCTGTGTTACGCATGAAAATAAATTATCAATTTAGCATTTCAGCCTTGCGTGAATGCAGAATGTGGAACATGGTGGGAAATTCCCCTCTTTTGGAAACTTGGCTTCGCTGGCAAATTATATTAACTCTAAATTTATGGCATTGGCCTGCCACCATATTTGTTATAAGCCTCTCCTGATTTTAGACAGGCTTATTCTGAGATTTTTTTTTTTCTTTTTGTCACACAGGGATTATTAGGCGTTTCCAGTAGCATAATCTTGTCATAGATTTATATGGTTGTATCAATTAGTAAAGTAATAATGGTTGTCATTTGATGTAATTAATTGAAATTAGTTAATTCCACTGCTTATATTTCCCATTAAACAATACATTAAAGCTCCTAGATGAGCACTTTACTTGTTTCTGCTGTTGCGTGTGTGCTCCTGACGTCCATGTTAGTTTGGTGATGGTGTGTTGGGGGGCTCATGCTGGTTTGTGCTGGTCACAAACTGAGGAGAGAAGTGGTTACGGGTGGAGGGGAGCTCCGGCTAATAGAGGTGCGGGTAATACCAGAAAATCCGGTTTCTATATTGAACGGGGACGTGACGGGGTGCGAATGGGTTGACAGTGCATGCATTAGATTTAACAAGTAGCTTTGGTATCCTGTCTGAATAGGAGGGGTGTGTGAGTGTGTGTGGGGGGGGGGGGGGTAAAGAAAAAGAGAGATAGAGAAAAAAAACCTATGCTCGAAAATCATACAGTGTCTAAAAGCTGGACGCACTGGATGAATGTAAACGTGCCCGATGAGAAATCTCATTAATTACCATTTGCAGATGCAGCGGGTTCTTTAAATAGAAAGCTGAGACTGGGGGTCCATGAATGATATCTTCTGTTGTGTGTCTCCGCTCATTTGCATATTCATTAGTTTTGCACCACAAGAAAATAGACTCAGACATTCAGTCCAGCATTTTAAGACACAATATTTTGATTAAAATTCAGAATTTCTATGTTTCCAGTGAACACGTCAAACTCGGCGCAGTTGTCATGTGGTGCGTTTGAGGTCCTGGTTCTGGTCATGGCAGCTCTGTTTGATTAAAACAATAATAATGTGAACATCTTGTTTAAAACTGAAACGTGTTCAGACTCACCGCGACTCGAAAAAACTATTTTTAGTGAAATATGACATTTTACTTCAGGTCATTTTACAAGTATTTTTATTTTCTGTAATGTGGTAATTATATGTATATTATAAATATATATATTTATGATATATATATATATATATATATATATATATATATATATATATATATATATATAAAATATTTTTTTGTCAGAAGGAAAATCTTTTCTAGAATTCTAGCATTTAGTAGGCTATTATTTTTGCCTGTTTGTGTAATTCATTTTTGATGTAAATTTAATGTGTATAAAATTATTATGAGATTTCTGATTAGGAATAAAAGTATTTATTTGAACTGGATATATTTTAAATTATGTAGTGCATAATTAGAGCTCTACATCATACAAAACTGAATAAATTATAATACAATATAATGTATTATCAACTGATAAAATATTTTGTATATTTCATGAGATATTTAACTGCATGTCTTCTTTCAGTCTGACTGGCCGGTTTTCACCTAAAATGTGTTTGTGTTATTTTTCAATGTGTACCTCGTGTTGAGATTGCTTTGACAAACACACATCTAGCTTGCATGCCAACGTAACTAGATTATATTTCACTTTGACTGATGCCGTTACTCTCTAACACACATTATGGTCCAATTTAAAAATCATTCTGTAATGTTAAAAGAAAAATATGGTGATAATGCTATTGAAATATATTCAAGAGGGCCTCTCACTGGTTCTCAAGGTGCATGACACTGTATTGAGATTCCAGATATCCAGACTCTCCATGCATGTCCCTGATGGGGTTTTGACTGACATGATGGGCATAGAGGATTGTTGTTTTGGGATGGGGGTTGGGGTATGTGTGTGTTTTCCGTGTGGTTAGGATGGAGGTTACCTTTGTGCTCGCCCCCCTTAGAGATTCAGAAAGCTGTATGCCTGGCCCTAGGCCTCCGCACAGGGGGTAGATATGATGTGGGGTTGGTCATACTGGGGCAGGAGGGGTATTACGATGATGGGGAGGGGAGGTGTTTCAGATATGTGGAAAAAGACAGGCACAGGTTTGTGTTTTTTTTAGTTTCTCAGAGGAACAAACTGGGTGTATCACTCACAAATATTCAAAGTGTAAAAAAAAAAAAAAATCCTCTCATCCCTCCCATTTCAAATCCCTGAAACCTGCAATCCATCAATTTGCTGAAGTCTCTTATTTAGATCAGCATGGTGTCTGCTTGAATATGGTCGCGCTTGACAAGGCGATGGAATGACAGCCGCATACCGACGCCATAAGACGCAGCCCCCATTTGATAAAACCCCACAATGATATTACACAGGCCTTTAGATTACTGATAGGAGCAGTGGGAAAGTCTTTGTCTCTCTGTCTGTCTTGCTCTCTTTTCCCTCCCTGTTTCACTGCTTTCCTTTTATTACAGTCTCCCCTCGCCTCTCTTTCTTCCCCTTTTCTGTGATGTTAGCCCCTTGGGCAGTAGTTGTGCAAGTGTGTGTGATTAAGGTTAGGTTTAGCCTGCAGTAGCACAGGTGTGCAGTATTATGGAGGGCGTGGCGGAGCTTGTCATTGAACAGGTGTGTTACTTCCCAGACAGCAGACGGTTTTTGTTTACATGGCTGTGTATGTGTGTGTGACCTTAATACAGACAGATAGAGCCTACATTCACGTCGCATGTGTGCACACTCGCACAGCTGTACACACAAATACGCACACACACAGTGCTGAAAAGGGTTTTCTCTTAAGCTGCTTGTGTTTTGAAAAAAAGTAATAAACCATAATCACAATGTTTCGGTTCAACTAGATAACCTCTGTCTGTTTTTTTGTTCTTTTTCTCTCTATCGTTGGCCTTGTCTCCCGACCATTTTCTCCTTCTTTTCTTTCACCATCATTTCCGCTCCTTTCTTGCTCTTTAGTCTTTCACATTTCCCAGTCAGATTCTCAGCAGTAAATGTGTGAAGGTGTGTGTGTGTGTGTGTGTGTGTGTGTTTAGCTGTGTGCGTTTTTTGTGCCTGTAGTCACCCTGTCCATTCATCATGATGCTGTCAGTTACGTTTCTTCTCTCTTGGAAGTTTCTCGGCTTTGGTTTTGATCGTCTCAGCAGCGTGGGCCAGACACGCCTTTTTGCCCTCCTACCTGTGCGCATGCATGTACACACACACACATACACGCACGCACACACACACACACACATACACACACGCACACACACACACACACACACACACACACAACTTGCATGCTATGGAAAGAAAGAAAAAAGGAAGAAAGAACAGGCTGAAAAGAGAATATGAGCATGTCAATGATAGATAATGGAGTAGGGGAAGGAGAGAGGAAGAGGAGGAGGAGGCGTAGAGGGAGTAGAGAGGCTGAATGTTTCCACCTGGTTGGTAATCCGGTCAGATTACCACCGCTTGACGGCACCCACTGGCTGCCATCCACGACTCCTCAGCCTGCCGTCTCTGCTGCCTCTCAAGAATGCAAGAATGAGAGCAAAAAAAAAAGGGTAGAGACACTTGCCTTTGTGTGTGTGTGGGTGTGTGTGTTCTCAGTGAGTCAGCAATAGATGAGTTTCAGAGAGATAACTCACCCCCCCCCCCACCTCACCAGTGCTACGCTGGGTCCGGGTGGCGCATCCAGTGTGCAGCGTGGAGGATGACCCCCAGTGTGGAGGAGACAGCTGGCGGAGGCTGAGGCCAGCCGAGCTGCGACTGTCTGCAGGAGGGACGGCGCAAAGTGTTCAAAATCAATTCAATACAAAGAGAAAACAGACTCTAAAAGCCAACAGTTTTTTTTTTTAATTTTAGAATAAAGTTAACCTCTTATGCATTTATTATATTACCATAATATTGCTGTTTAGTCATTTACCCAAAATAAAATCCTTTCTTTAGCTTCTATTCATTCACATGCCTTTATTTGTTAATAGATGTTTGTCTTTCTTTTGCAGTTTTGCATGTAATGCACACATTTGTCATTGAGGTTAAAACCTATCAACATACTCATGTTTTAATTAAACCAATAGTAATATAGAAAATACCACTAACACTGAAACCAAGGCACACACTCACACACACACTCACACACACACACACACACACACACACACACACACACACACACACACACACACACACACACACACACACACACACACACACACACACACAAACACATTTTGACAAAACTTTGCGTAGAATATGTGCACACACTCAAATCATATGTGCAGCAAGGCCAAAGAAGTCAGCTGAATGAATCACAATTTGAAATGTATTGACACATTAATGGCATGAAGTCATTAAGTCATTAGGTAAAGTCATTAAAGTCATTTCCATTACAAATTAGACTCTTATGCATGCTTTGATATTTCAAGAACACCGCGGCGCATCATTGAAATACTCCTGAATGATTCACTGCATCTAATCAAACTGACCTCAGAGCATCTGTGATCTCAACTCTCCGAAAGGTCGCGACAAATGAATGGATTAAAAAAAAAAAAGTGAATGCATGAATTAGAAGTCTTTTTTGAAGGTGCAGCTCTACGTTTGTTTTGAAGCCCATTCGCAGCAGTGACAGAACACTTTTGTCTCCAACTCTCATCCGACATGTGAACAGCTGTTTATTGTCGGTAGCAGTGATTTGAAGGGAGCAGGGTGCGTTTGGTTGCAACATCTCCGGGGTGTGAACACACCATCTGATGACTTGGCATGTGATTGGAAAGCACCAGACTTCCTGTGTCCATGTGGTCTTTTTCTCTCTCTCTCTTACTCCTCTACTTCTCTTACGCTCCTCGCTGGCCGGCTCTCCCCCTCTGCCCATCTTCCTTGTTCCTCTTTAACCACATGCTCACCCTCCCCTCTTCCTCCTCTCCTTCTGCTTTCCTCTTCCACTTCCCCCTCAGTCTGCAGTTGCTCCTCTCGGCTTTTTTGAGTGGTCCTTCAGCCCTTCCTCCTCCTCCTCTCTGCCCCCCCCATCTCACTCCCCCCAATCTCCTCTCTTCTCAATCGATCCCTCCACCTCTTATGTCCAGCTCCCATCTCTAAGTCCCTACACACCCATCGCCTCCTCGTGTTGTTAGCAGACCAGCTTCTCTCAGCACTCCTCCTATTACTGTCTCAATTTCAGCCTTCCCCCTCACACTGTAACACACACACACACACACACACACACACACACACACACACACACACACACACACACACACACGCTGCTCTCTTCTTGCCTCCCCCTCTCCTCACCATTCGGCCGGTTGTTAACGGGCCCGTCCCGGTGCTACTCGGCCCATGGCCAACTCACTAAATCAGAAACGATTGGAGGATTTGGCAAGGGGGAGTGAGAGCTCAGCGCGACGCCTTTAAAGTCAGAGTAACAAGAGAAAAATGACATTTTAAACAGCCTGCAAAACACAAGGCTAAAACAGCTTCTTACGCTGTGCAGAAGGAGAGGGAGGGTGTGCGGCTGATATTCACAACACGGATTCATGACAGTCACAAGATACGTGTAATGAAAGTCAGTGTTTGTGTGTGTGTGTGTGTGTGTGTGTGTGTGTGTGTGTGTGTGTGTGTGTGTGTGTGTGTGCGCACAAATGTGTGTTTGTGTATTTGCAGATCCTATAATTCCCAGCTATTTTATGGCTTTCCACTTCTTCAGGGGGTCAAGGCAATTCCCTGTTAAACCAATGTGACAGAGAGGTGACATCACTTATGAAGGGGGGGGGGCAGACATGATGTCACAGTCTCGCCACATTAACAGGTCCGCACCCCCTGAACGACAAAGTGATGCAAACCCTTCTCACGGCCGAAAGCGACACTTTAAAACGGACCGTCCCAGGGTCACACGAATGCCTGACTCATCGTCACTCGAGCTGACTCGTTCGACTCAGCCGGGCCCTTTTTACCTCGCCTGTTGTGTTTGGTCCCCCTTCGTTTCAGCTCTGTTTGGCTCATTCATATTGTAATGGCCTCCATTCAGGCGGGTCTATGTCCAGTTTGTTTTGCTGTCAAATGCTCAGATGGATGGAGGGGGCCGTAGGTTCATCTGGAGGTGAGGTTAAAGAAGGCAGAGTGGTCGGACGGCCCCCTGAATCCCAGACCCTTCAAGGTTTTATGCTGCCGCCGTCGTACAGATTGAGTATTTGGTATGAAGGATAGCTAATGTGCTCTTAAATAGGAAATGGGTTTGTGTGTGTGTGTGTGTGTATGTGTGTGTGTTTCTGTGTGTGTGTGTGTGTGTGTGTGTGTGTGTGTGTGTGTGTGTGTGTGTGTGTTTGTGACTGAGGGAAAAAGAGTGAGAAAAAGGGAGAAGCAGCTGTGTGGAACAGCATGGATCGTTACACAGTGACACACATGAAAGCATTAAGTATATTCAGGAGCATTTGTTGAATATACATGGAGCTGTGTGCAGTTTTGTATGTGCGTGTGTGTGTGTTAGAGTGACAGAGAGAGAGAGAGAGAGCGAGAGAATCCCCTCCCATGCTCTCGCCTGAACTGAGAGAAGTGAGAAAGAAAACAAGAAAAGAGAGCATGAGAGAGAGAGAGAGAGAAAAAAACAACAAAGATCCGTCATCAGTCATTCATGGCTAATCAGTCTCATGGGATGCGTGCGCGCACACACACACACACACACACACACACACACACACACACACACACACACAAACACACACACACACACACACACACACACACACATGCACACACACCCTTGGAGCTGAGGTCCTAATCCTACTGGGACTGCTTGTGCCTCTGTGTGTGCCTGTCTAAATTTTAGATCCAGGCTGATTAGAAGCAAACGCTCTTTTTTTGCATTGCTCTCTCTCTCTCTCTCTCTCTCTCTGTCTCTGTCTCTCTCTCTCTCTACCTCCACTTCTCTGTCTCTTCTCTTCTTCGTCTTTGATTGCTGGTAAAGCGTTTCTTCTCCTTCTCTTTATTTTTCTCTTTTGTCTCTTTAATAACCGCCTACTGTCTTTTTTTGGTCGTTTTGATGTGTGTTTTTGTAGTGTTTTGGTAGCATGTGCGCATGCATAATATAGAGACATCTTTTGTGTGTGAGTACACACTCTGCTCTGCTTTTGCTTGTGTGTGTGGTTACTCTTACCTGTCCGTATTTGTGTGTGTGTTTACATCTTGTCTCCACCAATCTTGTGAATATATATTCAGATACATAGTCTGATCTAACCAGCCTGTGTCGATCCATCAGTAGCAGTCACATTTACCCAAATTGTGAAAAAAAAAGTCAGACTGTGGTATCCAGGAACTGAAGTTCCGTTGTGGTTTACACTGAAATCACTTTTCTTTTCTTTGTACCCATGGCTCATTATCATATATTAATATGGAAATGTTCCTAACATAACATACAGTATATCACAAAATTACATTTATTTCCCAACCTGCATCTGTCTGTTTCAGTGCCCAGACTGCGTGGACAGCATTTTTGTTTTTCTCAGATTTCTTGTTTGCCAGATGGACTTTTCTTTCAGTTTGTGTAAAAAAACAATTAAATTTATTTTTTGTGTAAATTAGCCTTTTATTTTTCCTATTTCATTTTCATGAGATAGTGATCATTAGATGTAGAGTTAAATTAAACTATTCAGGCATTTAAAAATATATAGAATATAACATTGACTGGTTTTGTCCAATTTTTGAAATCTGGTGTCATTCTTGGAAGATCTGAACCAATCCATGGACGTCTTTTGTTTTTTTAAATGTCATGAACTAAATGATAAATTACACAATGGACAGACTGATTAACAATTAATGTAATTGTTAGGTGTTGTCATAAAATTATGTTCTTCTTACATGCCGCCATTTATTTTATTTCTCCTCTTTATCTTCCTTCTTTCTTTTTCGTGGATCCCTATAATAACTTTTTATTCCTGTGTAAATATGACAAGACTGAAGGCATATTAAGAATAGAAAAGTCACGACTGCGAGGTCAGGCTAGGTTATTCTCACCTTCGTTCTCCCTCTCGTGCTTTGTCACACGCTCACATCCTTTCTCTCTTTCTCACTCTGTCTTGCTCATCTTACCCCTCCCTCCCTAACGCTGTCTCTCACTCCTTCCCCATCTCCTTCCTCCCCCGCTCGCTCCCTTGTTGCCTCTCTTGTGTTCACTGTCTGCTGATCCTGCTCTTCTCTCTTGTTCTTTCTCCCCACACACACACACATGCACACACACAGACATACAGACACACACACACACACACACACACACACACACACACACACACACACACACACACACACACACACACACACACACACACACACACACACACACACACACGTGCACACAAAAACACACATATGCTCACGCTGACACCTGCATGTCGAGCCGTTGAGGGTCTAATTTAAGTAAAGTGCTTCTCTAGCAACCACAACCCCTCAACTCATGATGATGGAGGGTGATATGGTGCAGCATGGTTCAACACACACACACGCCAACACACACACACACACACACACACACACACACACACACACACACACACACACACACACACACACACACACACACACAGACACACATTTATACTGCACACATGCATCCTGCTCTAGCGATACAAGGATGTGTCTCTCTGTGGTGGTAGACTGGAGGAAGCTCTGTAGATGTTTCTAAGCTGCCGTATAAACATGATATTTCCACCTTCTTCTGGCCGCAGTGGAACGGACTGCTGGGGCAGGTTCAGCGGAGGCCAAAGTCCCAGAATTCAATGCCCTGCTCGAGGACACTTCAGTACAGTTGTCGGCTGTCATGGATACGTTTGAGTCTGGGTGGGCTGTTTGAAGGCAGTTGTCGTCTTTTGCTTTGGTTCTGCTGTGTAGGTGTGTGTGTTTCCACCACAATTCGAGCTAAGTCGTGCTGAAGCTGCTGAGGTCGCAATCACAAAACCTCATGTTAAAAATAGCATCGAGTGTTTTGTCATTTAGATCAGGATTGAAGTTTGGATCCATCAGAAAACCTCAGTCACCGCTCAACTTTTCTTACATCTGTGTGTATTTCTTCCAACTACGTTGAAAGCAATGTTTAAGCTACAATGAAGAAATATTCACATTGCCGAGAGAATATTATGGAGAAAATTTATCAACTTTTATTTCATTAATACTTCTTTTTCTAGAATTACAGACCATGAATGTTTTATTTGCTGCAGCCATAGTATTTTTTTTTTTAAACAGATGATCATCTAGCACTTATGGAGAAACATAATCATTCGTCTGGAGTCAGGTTTCTGTCCACCTGATGGATGGTAATATTATTTTTACTCACAGC